>ML823282.1:24618-61151 GCA_009831015.1 Picea engelmannii | reverse complement strand
CAACTGAAGGAAGCCTCCAAATGAGTCCAAAATTAGTGGAATAGTAGATCGAGTTACTGCAAGAACAACTCAGGTGCTCAAATCTCCAAGATCCCTCTCAAAATCATGGATCTAGCCTCCCTCCAAGGAATGGTGCGGCCCCCCCTAGATGCCTGAAACCCTAATAATTCGGCCTTCCTCCTAGAGGCCTCCAAATGCTCCACAAAACCACTAGAATGATAGATCGGGGCTCGGTTACCTCCCTGGTGAAGTCCCAAGCGAAATGATGAAGATCTGATCTATCAAATGGCTGAAATCACTTTTTGAAGTGTGCTCCTCTCCTCCAATTCGTCCAATGTATCTAGTAAATCAAATGGTACATCAAACTCCTCCGAAATGCACTAGATCTAATGGCCAAGACCCTGCAATGAAAACCCAGGTGCTAGAATATTCAGAAGCCCTACCAATCTTCCCTCAATGGATGGTGCGCCCCCCCTTGCTGGAAACCCCCATTGGTGCACCCTCTCTCTCCTTGTGCCTGTGGCTGGTGTAGAACCCTCCTGCACTGTGTAGATCTGAACTAGAATGGTGTGGGGGAGTATTGCATCCCCGAGACCAAGCTTGGGACAAGCTAGGTGGAATCTTTCACCACCGAATCGTCCTCTAGGGTTTGTTAAGTCAAAACCCTCAAAACCCCCAAGATATGGGCTCACTAGCTAGAAGCCAGATATCAAAAGATACTCATACATGAATGAGAGAATAGAGGCCCTTGCCTCTCCTTTATACTTTTTGCTCACCTTGTCCCTCCAAAGTGACTTTTACTTTATTAATTATTAATTAATTAATTAAATCACTTTAATTAATTAATTAACTCTTTTACCTCTGAAAAGCACCTTATCCTTCCTTGTGGCTTCCTTGGCCACTAAAAGTCACTTTTCATCATCCTATCCTGTAGTGTTGTCCCTCCCGATTCCAATGAGCAATTACACTAAGAGGTTCCTCCAAGTATTGTGCCCAAAATGACCTCTTCAGTGAATTTAATTAACCTATAGCTCAAAATACTCAAAATCATGGAAATCGTTGGAATGCAATGGAACCAAAGCCAATATGTGCGGAAAGGATCATAATGATGAAATATGATGAGTGATGCAAGCCGGACCCCAAAGTATCCCTCAATAGCTCCTGTAGTCGCTATAATCTCCATCTGGCTACTCTGGTCATGATAACACCCTGTAACACCCTGATGTCCCAAAGTGGGGACATTACAGCATCCAATTTCTCTCCATTATTTGAACTATCAAAAATGGAAATGCAGATCTTAGTATCCAGTTTGATTGTATGCTGATTTGGCAGAGCAGCCAAGGGCAAACTGAAGAAGGGTTTCCAAACAAGAGTTCTGATAAACTGGTTGCCAATGATTTAGCTTCAACAACTTCTCCAATATCGACATGACTTCTGTGGTGAACTTGTTCTAAAACTCATTCTGTCATTGGGTCAACTTAGACTGGAATTTATTCTGCTATTGTCGTTCTCACAGCTCTTGCGCCAATAGCTGAACTACATTGGTTGGTCGAAAGTCAAGAGAAGTAAGCCCAACCTGATTGCCCAAAATTTCTTCCATCGAGGCAGCTTAGAAAATTGATTTTATAGGTTTGTAGAAGAAATCCAATATAAATTTGCAGAAATTCATGGTATGAATGGGTCTACAAAATTTCAGGATTGTTAGCTGATACTGCAGTATTTATATGCAAAATGTGTTGTAGGAACTATAATGCAGGACTCTGCGGTATGCAAAAACAGGAAAAGCCATGAGATAATTTCCAATTCCATGGGTTATGGACAAAACTTTCAGGATGTGAGCAAAATAATGCAGTATCCACATGCCACAGTAGAGATAACACGTTGTGTGAAAATTCAGGAATATTGACAAAACTTGGGTGATAAGGTCACAATTCTCCAGCAACTTGTAAAAGAGCAATGGTAAAGGCACACATGGGTTGCGAATCACCCGAGCAGTCTACAGAATTTCTTGAAGAATCCATGGATGGGGATTTGAAGCAATCCCAAGACACCATTGACGAGTTTGAGGAGAATTCCAGATGGGAAGGACTCCAAAGAAACTAGAACTACAAAACTCCCAAATCTTTAATGGTAAGCTCTAATACCAACTGATATGTGCTCACAACTAAAACATGGAGAATCAATGAACACAGAATCCAAGAAGCAACCACACTCGGAAAGATACAAGTATTTGCGGACCCTAAAACTATGCATTCTATTATTCATTATATGTATATATAAGAGAACATAGGAACCAAAACTGGTATTTACAAGTTTAGCACAAGTGCCTTGCATGGCCTACACACTAGTCTTCTAAAATAAAAAAAAAAGCTACCTCATCCATAAAGGGAATACGTGGATGAGAAAAGAGCTAAAATAGGAAAGCTAGAATAAGAAAAGCTAAAAGATTATGTTACACTATTTACAACCATTTCAAACATTACTCTTCGAGTTCTCTTTACATTGCTTTTTTGGTAGTGTATTTGCACAAATGTTCTTTTTAGTTATGACGACATTCTTTTTACTCATATAAAGGGATCCAATGTTACCATACTCTTGAGTCTAAGTAGACTTCCGAGTTTGATTCTACTCTTTGAAGAAACCAAGTGGAGTCAGTTCCCTTTGAGTTTGACTTGGCCTTGAGTCATACTTGGGACTATGTCTCATTAGTATGACTTAGACTTGGAAGCCAAATACGAGTCAGATTGACTTGATGAATTTCACTCGCAAGTCTTGCAAGTCAGACTCAGTTGTTTGTCTACAAAAGACACTTGAAAAACTAAAAAACACACTCACTTTGCTTGTTTTTCTGACTTGATCTCACTGTAGACAATGAACAAGCCTGCCAACTGTCCAGAATCCATGGCATTTTGTAGTATGTAATATCACATATGTACTTTGAAACGATTTACTATTGATATTATCATATTTGCACTATGTGGCTATTGTAAACTTATATATCAATGAAAAATGTTGTTTTTTTCCTGAAATTTATTGGAATTTTTAATATTTTTAATTTCCTGTTTCAACTCCTGAAGTCAAATTTTCCTCTTTGGCCTCGCTTAGTTATTCTCATAGATTCTGGTATCTTTGGAGGGGTCACAAAACATAGATTTAAATAATCAAGTTATTGCAAGTAGCAATACTCATGAGACAAGGTTCAGGCATAAAGCTCACCATAAATTGGCTATCAGTTCAAACACTATGTTTAGTAGTCAACAGCTTGAACCTATGTAGGCTTTTGTCTGCTTTTTCTCCCTAGATTGACAGTTTTCTAAGTGTCACGTTATGAAGATCAAAAGGTAGTCTAGCATTTACTGATGTGAATATGGCTATGTTTAGAAGAGATGCTTGAGTGGTTAAATCAGTAGATTGTTTGGTTTTCTTTTCCAAGTAAATGGAGGCTAAATGATATTCTGTTCATGGAATTAGTTAGGGGTCTTCTAAGTTGTTTCTAAATTTGTAAAGGAGGAGAAGCTCTGAAAATTTTCTTCTTGTTTTTATGCACCTTTACAACTTCAGTGCAGATGCACTGCAATCCTTTGATCTCTTTAAAACGTTTAAATACTACAGCTATGACTAAGAAAGTTCCTTCTACATGTGTGGATAGTTTAATAAAATGAATGTTGCACAAAATGCAATTATTCTAATATAATAGTCTCTGTTTTACTTGTTTGGTCACAATGCATTATTGTTAATTTTAACATATTTCTGATGTTTCTGAAGCAGATACAGATGGAAAGATCAATCCAAAATCACTGAAGTTCAGGAAGAATACATTTGGGAAGCCAGAGGTGGTTTTATTACCGAATAGAAGTCTTTTTACAGATTGCTTTTGTGTCATATAATTTTCAGTATAACTTACTAAAAACACCACTACATTGGATGTTCCCTGGTACAGGTAATATGGCCTTTTGAGAAACATAATGTAAATGAGTGGAAACCTCCTCCTCTATGTTTCAATCTTGCTCATACTTCCTCACTSATTGCTTGTGCTGTCACGACAAAGTCTTCAGTAAGCTCAGATTTGTTATTTACTTGTCATTTTTAGAACTTCTTAAACAACCTGCTGCAAAGCTATGGTAAATATGTTTTTATTAATGTATGTGGGTAGCCTTTCCCTTTGCTATGATCTCTGAGCTTGGTTATGTTCTCAATATTAGAAGCTTCTAGATTAAGCAGTTGGGATTATATTTTGGGATTCTAGGGCCTTCAGCTAGTGTTTAATTTGCTGCCTGCTGCATGATAGGTGGGCATTGACGTGGAGGAAAAGGGACGGAGAATGAGCAACAATATACTAAAATTTGCTAGGCGCTATTTTTCTTTATCAGAGATTGCATGGTTAGAGGGGTTCCCTGATCCTGAGAGGCAACGCCAGAAATTTGTTCAGCTGTGGACTCTCAAGGTTCAGTAAATGACACTTTTTACTTCTCATCTCTCAGTTTTCCATGTGTACATGAACTAATTGTATGTTTTTTTCTATAATTTGCAATACTGTTTTCTTGGGTTGAACCTGTTATTCTTTCTGCCCATTGGATCAATTCTTCTTCATCTGGAAAAGGCATAAATGAGCCAAATAAATAGATGTGGGAAACAAAACCATAGAAAAACATCTTTTCTGAAAAATTACCTGGTAGCTATGGTTGTTTAGAACACTAATTAGAGTATCATGGGCTGATTAGAATTCTAGTGTTTGATGACAAGTGGATCTTATAACCAAGTCACAATATGAGGCTATTAGGAGATCAGGGACTCACTTATTTTGGTTCAATTTTTCCATTGTGGCTTAGCACTCTGTATAGGTTGAAGATAGAAATGTCTGAAACGCTTCGACACACTGTGGTAGAAAGTTACTGTACTAGTTGCATAAGGGAATGTGCTCACTTTCTTCCCTACTTTGAAAAGAAGACTTTATCTTTGAAATCACTAAGAACCAAGAAAGCTAGGATATGCGTGCTTTTTATCTGAAAGGGATATATGCTTTTTTTGAAATTCTGATATGATGCAGGAAGCATATGTCAAAGCTTTGGGAAGAGGGATAAGTAGAGCTCCTCTCAAGGATTTTACCATCCATCTGAAAAATCTTTCAGGCATTCAAGAGGACTTGTGCCAATGTGGAGATGCTGCTTCCCATTCCCTAGTATGCCATGAAAAGTGTCATTTTAATATACATTTTTTCCTAGAATTAAGCCTGCTTCTATTTTTTGATAGGAGGGGTAAAAATAAAAAATGTAGAAATATACTTATCCACAAGCAGGTGTATAAATTGATGGATTGTGAGAGACAGGGAAGCATTAAAACAAACATACGTGATTGAATTCTGTTACATTCATATGCATGAAATATCCTATATTGGAATATAGTATATAGTAGCAGTGTGACTGGCATTAGTTTCCGTTTCCTTAATTTGCATAGTATTTATCCTTTTCTATTTTTGCTTGTATTACAGGCACAGAAAATAACATTAGAGGTTTCCAGAAACAGTGATGCTATTACAACTAACTGGCAGTTTCTCCTTTTTCAGCCGACAGATTTGCACTATGCTTCAGTTTGCATGGAACAAAATGAAAACCACTTACATGGTAGGTTTCCATATTTTCCCAAAGCAGTGAAGTAGCTTTGTCATGTAGGATGGCAATATATTCTTTGGATATTCCGCTTGAGGAATGGTTGTCCTTCATTTTGGTTATACATGTATATCTAAAGTTGTGGCAAGTTGATTCATAGATTTGGTAAAGCATGATCTTCTGTCAAATTAGAATCACTCTACAACATGCTTGGTTACACACATATTTTCTTGATCCGAAAGAATGCTCAGAATTTGCTGTTGGTTGTTACAGAGGAGGGAAGGGATGGAATTAGCTGTTCTGGTATTAAGATGCGAATCTGGAGGACTGTGCCATTAGTAAAGGATGAATCTTTATCTGGGAAACAGGCAATTCTTGCTTGTAGTAATTCAGTCAGATTCTAATAATATAATTACTATGAATGTATGTGGAAATGATGCCAGTACTTCAGACTGCCAAGTACAGCACTTTGTTTTGGGTTGTAATGCCTGAAGTTATCTCATGTTGGGATGACAGATTGAGGTGCCAATGGGCTATCTTGCATTTTCTTGATTGTGTTTTATAGGAATATTAGACAGACAGTTTGAGACTGGAAATGCTCGGCCATTCCATGTTTATGTCATGGACATCATTCATGGATCTTAAGTTCTCTCTCTCTCTCTCTCTCTCTCTCTTCCAAAATCATCTTTCCAAGCAACAATATTAGGTAAGTATCCTGGGTCTAAAAACCCAGCCTATTTTGGATAAAGAGCCAAGTTCGTTTTTTTTATTTTGTTGTTGAAAAATACGTCTTATATTTGTAGAAAAATAATTACAATCAGAAAACCAAAAAATCAAAGGGTATATACAATGATCATGATAACCTCTTCTGAAGAGCTACTAACGCAGAAATAAAAGCAGAGTACTTAGTGTGATCCAAAGATTGGGCATCTTTGATTAGCAGAACTCCTTTTGCAAACAACTTGTTATCACAAGATCTAGCACCTTTGTGCAAATCCTTTCACAAGGGCTAACACAAGGGTAACATGGAAGTATTATCACTGTCACCTTAGTCATCACTTCCCTTGTTTTAGTGAAGGATGAAACCCAACACAAGGGAGGCTTCCTTAGTAACCTCAAGGAATCCTATAGCAAGATGGAATCAAGTCTACGGCCTCCTATATGTTAAAATTTTGATATGCTCGTTTAACCATAGACAATGTCACATCATTGTAACCCAACCATAGCCATTCACTATGCCACCCTCGGGCACAATAACATTTTCTTATATAGAATGATTACGGCAAGTCCACACTAGAACCAACAGATAAACCCTAACCAGAAACACCACTACTGCAGTGGCAACACAATACCAATAAAGCGCACCTTTACCAAGAGAAGTGCACAAGAAGAAGATACCAGAAAGACTTGCGCCCTAGCTACCATTGCTGCTCCTTAGACTTGCACCCTAGCTGCCACTGCTGCTCCTTAGACTTGCGCCCTAGCTGCTGCCACAATTCCTCCTTAGACTTGCGCATTGTTTTATGAGTGAGTGAATGTATCCAAATGAGCTAGGCGCCTCCTTATTTATACTAGCCTATCCAAGTGACTTTTCCAAGTGGGGCTGACTTCTCTTTCTGGAGCCTTCGAATACTTTATTATTATTCTCCTTGGGTCGACTTTTCTTCTAGGGTTTTCATACATCTGTTTAATGGTTCTCTTACTTTTGGAATATTCTATTCTAAGTACAAAGGTTACACTTGGAGGTTAATACCTTCCACAACTACCAAAACATCAACACTCCCTCTTAGTTAGGGAGGTATTAACTAAGATGTTCTCCATGTAATGGTCTCAAACACATCCATCCATCTCACATGACATGGGCATGACTCAAATGGTCTTGCAGACCAGTCTACATGTAGCATCACCATAGCCCCAGGGTATCTCATGATCAAACAGATCATGTCACAAGTAGCATGGCCACAAACCATCTCATGATCAAACAAATCATGTCACAAGTATCACCATCATAGCCACACAGGCTCTGTCATAATCACACACATAGACTATCTGATCGACATGTCACAGTCATGCATCTGGGGCCTCATCAACACATGTAACATCTCTCTAGTGGGCATAGCCTCATCATCCTTTCGGACCTTATGTCATTACAGGACTTCATCTAGCTCACTCAAATCTAGGAAACTAGCCAGTTCATACATAACTGCACTACTACCCAATCCTTACAGAGTCTGGGCAACTATTCATTTTGAGCCAGTTCACACACATAATTGCGTTACTACCCAATCCTTACAGAGTCTGGGAAACTATTCAGTTTGATCCAGTTCACACACAGAATTGCGTTACTACCCAATCCTTACAGAGTCTGGGAAACTATTCAGTTTGATCCAGTTCACACACAAAACTGCGCTACTACCCAATCCTTATGGAGTTTGGGCAATTGTCACATATGTCCAGCTCACACAGAATTTGGACAACTAGCCCATGCAGAACTAGGAAACTCGCTAGCTCACACAGAATCTGGCATCTAGTTCATACAAAACTAGTAAACTTGCCAGCTCACACAAAATCTGGCATCTAGTTCAAACAAAACTAGTAAACTCGCCAGCTCACACAGAATCTGGCATCTAGCCCTAAGGCTAGTCCTTTTGGTTGGCACACCAGACAACCAATCCATAGTGACCAGGAATCTAATCACAAGGATTAGACGATGTAGTGCACACACTAGCCCAAGGCTAGGAAACACCTCCAACCACACAGGTTGGCCCTCCAGCTTGAAAAGCTGGGAAACTCGCCAGCCCTGAAGGCTTGACATCTGCTGACCTTGTGCGAGGTCATGCTCACTGGTGCCACAGTCAGTAACGTGCCCGTGAATGACTACCCGTTGTTGTTGCCACACTCTGATGATGCTGCCCTGGAGTCGCATCTGTAACTCATCACTCCCTATTACTATGGAAGTCCTTCTGGACCACACCAAGGTTGTCCCTGAAGTACACAAACTTCACCCTTGACAGAGGCTTGGTCAACACATCTACTATTTGCTTTTCTGTAGCGACATATCAGAGCTTCACTGCTCCCTTCTGTTGAAATTTTACTTATACAACTAGCAATTACGATTCTTCTTTATTATTATAATCATTTAACACATTAGTTGCATAAATAAGATCACTGAAAGAGAGGAAATCACAGAAACAATAGACACAAATTATCCTAGGAAACCCTCATGGGGAAGAAAACCGAGCAAAAGCTTCCTCAATATAGATAGACCAAAAAACGAACAGAAGATCCTCATCTACTCCTTCACTAGGAAGAGTAGCACACCACTTAACCAAGAGATACCAAGAGATATACCAAAACCCTCCTTGATGTCACCCTCAGTTGCAGTAGGTTCTCATCCGAGACTTGTGCACTGCAGAGCTAGGTCGTGTGTGTACAAATGAGGCACTGGCCTCCCTTGTAAATAGTGGTCTGGCCAGCCTAAAATTAGGTCTTGGCCGACCTGTCACTTTACCCTCTTAATTTACATTTAAGTTGTCAAGGCACAATAAGGTCGACTTTTACAAAGGCACAATAGGGCCTAATTAACAAATATAATATAACAATATTATTCAACACTCTTTCTTAGGTAGAATATTCTTCGAAGTTACAATATTTCAACACTCCCCCTTAATAAAAAGGGTATTCTACTGACAACATCAATAACAACTGACTGGACTCAATACAACATCATGAGGAGGAGACATCGTCATCAACGTCTGGAACATTGTATGCCATATTTATAAAGCATCGAAAGTTTTTCTCATCATTAACATCAATAGAAACTGAGCATTGTCATCATCTGCAATTCAGAGCTGGACTAACATCATCATCATCAACAACATGAAGCTGGAACATCAACATCAACAACACGAAACTGGAACAACAACATCAATGGCAACATAATGAGACAGGAGCATCATCATCATCATCATCAACAACAACAACAACTGTGGGCACTCTGACAGACTGTCCATTCGGACCTTACAGGATCTGTCCAGGGATAATAAAATCCCCTAGGATATAAATCCTAATGAGCTACCACACTACTGACCACATCAAGTATATACATACATAGGCACTCCGACAGATCATCCATTCAAACCTTATGTGATATTTCTAGGGAGGATCAATCCCCTAGGATATAAATCCTAACGAGTTTCCCTGTTGATGGTCAGGATACCATAGTATCATCAACATCATTCCCCCTTTTGAGGGAAGTCCTTTCGGACTACACCAAGCTTGTCTCAGAAATACTCAAACTTCACACGAGATAGAGGCTTAGTCAACACATTTGCTACCTGCTCATCTGTGCCAACATACTGGAGCTTCACAACTCCCTTCTGTACCAAGTCACGAATGTAGTAGTACCAGATCTCAATGTGCTTCATCTTATCGTGGAACACTGGGTTCTCTTTCATCTTTATGCAACTCTGGTTATCACAAAAGATGACAGTAGCATCCATCTCTAGGTCAAATAGACTTGTCAACAACTTTCAAAGCCATATGGCTTCACAACTGGCAGAGCATGTTGTAATGTACTTCGCTTATGTCGCACTGAGAACAATACTGGATTGCTTCCTGCTTTGCCACGAAGTCATGGTTGGCCCAAACTGAAACAACATTTTGAAGTGCTTTTCCTGTCAGAAGCACTTCCATCCCAATCTGAATTAGTATAGCCAGACAATCTGAAGTCACAATCTCCAATAAAACAGAGGCCATAGTCCAACGTACCCTTAAGGTATCTCATCACATGCTTTGCAGCTATAAGGTGAACACGTTTGGGTTCCACCAGATACTGACTCAAGGGGTTCACAACAAAGCATATATCTGGTCTGGTATTCGTCAGATACATCAATGAACCAATCATCTGTCTGTATAGAGTAACATCAACTATTTCTGACGAAGTATCAACCAATAACTTCAAATTCGTCTTCATAGGAGTGTACATAGTTTTACAGTCCATCATGTTGAATCTCTTTAGAATTTCTACAACATACTTTCCTTGATTAAGGAAAATCTCTTCTGGTCTCTGCCATACTTCAAAACCTAA
Organism: Picea engelmannii; assembly: GCA_009831015.1. Classification (NCBI taxonomy): domain Eukaryota; kingdom Viridiplantae; phylum Streptophyta; class Pinopsida; order Pinales; family Pinaceae; genus Picea; species Picea engelmannii. The sequence goes on along the minus strand of ML823282.1, from coordinate 50,456 downwards.
GAAATAGTGCATCAGGCCTAGATCCTTCATTTCAAATTCAATGACAAGCTTCTTCTTACAATCCGTGATGAACTTTTCTTCACCTGTCAAGAATAAGTCATCCACATATAGAAACAATATAACTGGTTGATCATCCACAATCTTGAAGTAAAGGTTGAGATCAACTTTACTCTTGGTAAAGCCCAAGCTCATAAAAAAACTATCAATCCTTCCATACCAAGCTCTTGGAGCTTGCTTCAAACCATACAGAGCCTTCTTTAACTTGCAAACATGAGTCTCCATGTCTTGTACTTCGAAACCTAGTAGTTGTTCTATATACACTTCTTCTTCAATAACATCGTTCAAGAAGGTTGTTTTCACATCACATTGTACCAACTTGGTACACTTGCTCAACTGCAACTTAATTTGCATAATCATGTGTTGGTTCTATGTGCCTTCTGTAAAGCACTATTTGTCTTACTTCTTGAGAGTATGCCCCCTATTCTCTCTGCAACTTGTTCCTTCTAGAACTGGGACTTTGCACCTGTAGTTGCTTTTTTCGAAACTGAGAATGACTGCTCCATTGTTACTGTAATTGTTGAACTCTGAGAGTAGCTCCTCTACTCCATCACGATGCAAGATTCATTTGATCCCTTTGAATCTCATATTGCATCGTCTTCTTTTAATGGATCATAGTTGTTCTATATATTCTTTTTCTTATTACTAGAGAAAGTGTCTCGTCATAGTCTTCTCCCTCTTGTTGGGAGAATCCTTTGGACACAAATTAGGCTTTGTATATCTTTATATTATTATCTACAACATGCTTGATCTGTTAGATCAATCTTGGAAGTCACCACTAACTTCCCTTCTAGTCTCAAGGAAAAATCCATATCCCAGTCCTTCTGACTGGCTTCCTCCTCTGTCACTGAAATAAGGGAATCTTCCCAGGAGATTTCACATCTCCTAGAAATCTTTGAAGCTACGATCTAGTCTTCTCAACTCATGGCATTTGTCTGTCCATCTTTGAAGACGTCTCTTTTTCCCTTCTGATCCTCTCTGAGATCAGGCTCACTCTAGGTCTCCATGCTCCCTCTGAAGCTTGACTCCCATTGATTCTATATAATCTTTGGATACATCTTCTCCCTCTGATATGGCACATCAATGCTATATGGCTTTGCATCCTGCAAAGTGTCATGGAACCATGCTGGTCTCTTCCTGGTCACTACATTGATTCCGGGTAGGCCCTTCTGGCTCTACTAACTCTTCTTGATGATCTGAATAGTGATCAATTGCACTAGAGGGATTGTTTTGTTATATTTGGAGCCTTCTGATCCTCATGTTCTGTCTTCATATGAGATGTTGTGTATCTAACAAAAGTAGTTTCTTCTTCTTCGGTATATGGATGTATACAGTCATGTATACAACTTGAATAGTCTTCTCCATGTCTCATCTAATATGTTGCATCCTGTAGCCGTCACTATAGCTCCCTCATGGTTATCACCCGTGACCTTCCTGGAATAAGAGAAACATGGGAGAAACAATGGACACGAATAATACTCTTTATAATAATAATAATAAAAACAATAGTGAGAACGATTGTCACAGTAGCTCATTCAGAGCTATCACTTGTGACCTGCCTGAAACAAGGGTAAAATGTAAGAAATATGATAATAAGAAACGAGAGAAACACTCTTCTAGTGTTGTGATCAATCATTCCTCCATGGTAACCTGGAAACAAAACAAGAAGTTTCTCCTAGAGGAGATGTTAGTTATATCTGGTAAATGATTACAATAAGCATTTATCTCAATAATGCTCACATGCTACCAAGTATAAAACTTTTCAAAGATTGCTTTCACAACTATARTGTTTACTTGTAATGAGACAATTATCAAACTTGACATGTGCAAATTTTAATCTTATCAACTTAATCAATCGAACCTGGAACCTGTAGTCTTGTCCTCAAGAATGAGTGTTGTTTCTTTTTTTCCRAGTGTCCTTCACTCAAGATGACAAGTATTCTCTTCAACATGTCCTCTGTACTAATATAATATGCTTTCTTGACAGAAATCTGAGTTAGAGAATAAACTCTATAATCTCAACCTTAATCAATCTAATACTTTTGAMTTTAATTTTGACCAATGCTTAGTATGATAGTCATAACTTCAACATATCAAAATACAATCTAGATGTTCATAAGATCATAACAAATAGAGGCATATTAAATTGATCAAACCTGAGGTGATTGTTCCTCTGAATGTGATGGATTTGAGATCCTTCTGGATCTACGATTGTTGTTTAGACAAAAGATCCTTTCTCCTGCAAATACCCTTTAGAATAAAACATTTCGAACATATGTAAGGACATACCTCTGATAGTATCGGTAGGTAGTGGCACCATCCGACAACAACGACAATAAAGAACAAACCTTTACAACTTTAAAGGTGTTGCAACTTGTAATTTAAAGGTAGTTGGAGATTTGCTAGGGTAAGGCGCACTAGGACAATAAAAATTACTCCCAACACTTCACAACAACTTTCATTGCAACTGGTGTTGCAACTGGCACTGCAACTGCAACTTAGGGTTTTATGAGGAAACCCTAATTTCTCAAACTTCAAATTTCGGAATCATGATCCATGGACTAGATGCACCCTTCTAGGGCGAGTTCCTAGGTGTGGTTACTTTCTCCAATGTCCTCAAACAAGAAAAACATCACACTTAGGGTTTATGCAGGAACCCTAATTTTGCAGCAGTTGCAATACTGAAATTGAATCTTGGAGAGGGTGCGTTGAAGCTAGCCACTTCTTATAAACCGTGAGTTGGTCTCTTTCAGGTATTCTCTGAAACCAAGTTGAAATTTTTCTTATACAACTAGCAGTTACAGTTCTTCTTTATTATTATAATAATTTAGCACATTAGTTGCATAAATAAGATCATTAAAAGAGAGGCAATCACATAAACAATAGAGACAGATTATCCTGGGAAACCCTCATGGGGAAGAAAATCCAACAAAAACATCCTCAATATAGATAGACCAAAAACCAAACAGAAGATCCTCCTCTACTCCTTCACTAGGAAGAGTAGCGCACCACTTAACCAAGAGATGGACCAAAACCCTCCTTGATGTCACCCCCAGTTGCAGTAGGTTCTCTTCCAAGACTTGCACTACAGAGCTAGGTGGTGTGTGTACAAATGAAGCATTGGCCTCCCTTATAAATAGTGGTATGGCCAGTGTAAAATTAGGTCTAGGTCGACCTGTCACTTTACCCTCTTAATTTACATTTAAGTTGTCAAGGCACAATAGGGTCGACTTTTACAAAGGCACAATAGGGCCTAATTAACAAATATAATATAACAATATTATTCAACACTCTTTTCTTAGGTAGAATATTCTTCGAAGTATAATATTTCAACACCTTTTGCACCATATCTATGATATAATGGTACCTGATCTCGATATGCTTGGACTTGTCATGAAACATAGGGTTATCTGACAACGCTATACAACTCTGGTTGTCACAACAAATACAAGTCACCTCCAATTCGAGATGAAATAGCCCTGCAAGTAACTTCTGAAGCCACAGAGCTTTGCAACTAGCTGAACATGCTGTTATATACTCTGCCTTCGTCGTATCGAGTGCCTCACTGGTCTGCTTCCTGTTGAGCCAAGGAATCATAGCTAATCCCAGATTGAAGCAACATCTTGATATACTCTTCCGATCTGTGACACTACCGGCCCAATCTGAATCAACGTAGCCTTGCAGTCTTATCTTACGATCTGAAATATATCATAGTCTAAAGTCTATTGTACCCTTCAAGTACCTTAACACGTGCTTTGCCGCAATCAAGTGAACACATCTAGGTTCGACCATAAACTGACTAAATGTATTCACCGCAAAACATATATCTGGCCTTATGTTCGTTAAGTACATCAACGAACCAATCATCTGTCTGAAGATGTATCACTCAATAACTTCATATTTGTCACCATCAATGTAGGCATGGATTTACAATCCATCATTCTGAATTTCTTTAGAATCTCTACAACATTTTTTCCTTGGCACAGGAAAATCTCATCTGGTTTTTGCCACACCTCTAGACCCAAGAAATAATGCATCATACCCAGGTCTTTCATCTCGAACTCTAATGCAAGCTTTCTCTTGCACTCAACGATGAGCTTCTTGTTCCCTATTAGAAACAAATAATCCACATATATTAGTAATATCATTGGTTTACAATCCACAACCTTGTAGTAAAAGTTCGAATATGTTTCACTCTTGGTAAAGCCCAAGCTCATCAGGACACTGTCTAATCTGACATATTATGCCCTGGGTGCATGCTTAGGCCTGTACAAGGCCTTCTTCAATATGTAGACATGAGACTCCTTCTCATGTATCTTGTGGTTGCCCTATGTACACTTCTTTTGGCTATTGGAGCAAGTGTCTCATCATAATCTTCTCCCTCTTGCTGGAAGAATCTTTTGGCCACAAATCAAGCTTTGTACATTTCTATACTGTTATCTGCAACATGCTTGATCTTGTAGATCAACTTGGAAGTCACCACTGACTTCCCTTCTGGTCTCGGAACCAAGGTAAAGTCCATATCCCAGTCCTTTTGACTGGCTTCCTCCTTGGTCACTAAAACAAGGGAATCTTCTCAGGAGATCTCATATCTCCTTGAAGCCTTTGAAACTCATGGCACTTGTCTATCAGTCCTGGAAGACGTCTCTCTCTCCCATCTGAATCTGAGGAGGAATACTTTCTGAATGAAAGTCTCTAAGCCACTGACTCTCTATGAGATTAGGCTTGTTGACCACCTATTTCAACTAGGGGGTCAACTCCATGTGCCATGAAGCTATGTACCTGATGGTGCAACAAAGTTGAAGACTTACTGGTTCTACAAGACAAGTTTGTCAGCATCACTTCTTTTTGTATTTTGAATTTCTGCTCCCCTACGTGGGATAATAATATAATGGGTCTGCATGGATCATATTGTAGGTTAGTTACCTATGAATTTATCATTAGGGAAGTCCTTTCATCTAGTGTTTTTTTTTCCTCAGGTAATTAATTTGGCCTAACCAACGTTTTTAATTACCATTGAGTTTTCACTCCCACAATAATTCTCCAAAGTGGTGAAAGATGTTATAATAATTGAGCCCAATGGGTGACTAAGGTCTAAGAATATTGTAAATGACCATACTAGACATCTCCTAGAGTCTTGCAGAATTTCGTCGAGTCTAAGTAATTTTTTAAAATTTTTTAAAATTACCCAATTAATGGTAATTTTAATTAATTTTGATGTAAAAATGTAAAAATTTGGTCTTTGATATTTTTGATAGGAGTGTGAGTACTCAAAAGAAATGGAATGAGACCCTCTACACCCTTGGGCCAAGTTTCAACTCAATTGGACAAGTTTTGCTAGGTGTTTGTTCATGAAGAGTCCAAGTTAGTAAAAAATCAGCAAATAATTGGCTAAATTAAAAAAACCAAAAATTGTAAAATGAGCAAAATGTCATGAGAAAGAGTGGGAAAGGTTTCTTAACCTTTTTCCTAAGTTAGAAAAATAATTTTCCACTTAAAAGACCCCCCCCGCCCCCCCATTGCTTAGCCAACAACTTAAAGTGGTGTTCCCTAGCTAATTGACATGTAGGAATTAAAAAGTTTAAGTGAAAAAAAACCACCTAAACCTTAAATTCGTCTTCCTTTGTGTCTAACCTCATGTTTGACCATAGGAAAATGTATTTTCCCCCTTTACACCTCACCCATCAAACCCTAACTCACTACCAAAACCCTAAAAGTGACTCTTCCTTGACTTTGTCTATTTCTCTTGGATGTGTGACACTTATAACTTATTTAAGAGGGGTTTTTCTCCTCTCCCAAGTATAAAAGAATGTTCACCCCCCTTCATTACACATCTATTATTTCCCTATTGTTACCATGCCAAAATCTCTCACCTTCCACTCTTCTCTCTCTCTCTCTCTTTCTTGTCCTCATTCTTTCTTCTCAAGCTTGTGGCAAGTATTTGCTCAAGCTTTCTTCTACTCTAATAAAAGAAATCTTTGGAGGACATATAGTATTGGGAGTCTTCTTGGTGCCATACTTTTCATGAGGTGATCTTGTTCTTTTGTATTTTTCTTTTTGCATGCATAGCTTTGAGATCTATAGTAGGAATATTAAACAAGGTATATTGTTTGTGTAGGTTTATGATAGTATTGCCATAGATCTAGTGAGCATCTATTTAGTTATTTCAATGTATTTTGATTTAATATCTAGATCTACTCACTTCATATTGTTTCTTGTAGCGTAACATCGAAGGTTTGCAAGGTTTCATAGGGTTTTAATAGAAGATTTCAGATCTGGAAATCTTCCATTTCACCCACATTTACCCTCTAAAATTTTATGTTTCTTATTGTTGTTCATTTCCATAATATTTTGACATACTGACATGTTATGATAGGTCATTTATATGCTTATAACTTGCTGAAATTTACACATAAAATTTATGGTTTTAATAACAAAAAATTTCACAAGTTCTTGTCACATTTTGTAGTATTTCCAGCAAGCTTTTGCTTGCTGATTTTTGCAGGTTGGTGACATAAATGAGGATTTACAACCCATTTGGGGCACCTACAAGTTAGAATAACCTCCTAAGTTGGGATAACATATTCCTAACACTTATTCTTCTTTCCATTGTAAGCAAGCCCCAAGAGAGTCTATAGGGATTGCATTTCTCTAAAATTTTTAAGTTTCTGCAACTTCTATTTCTTAGTTTGCCTACACCTTGCATAGTGGATTAACATAGCCACCCATGCAAAATCGTAAAGCTAGTTTCTAAGTTTTATTTTCAGCATTACAATTTATTTTCTAGTCTGCCCCACTTGTCCTTAAGACAAGGTTGTGTGGCTAGGATTAGTTTTTTTCCAAGTTCTTGTCTTTCCAAGCTTTATTTTTTATCCACTTTGGCACAAAACTGGTAGGTTTTGTCCTCCACCTTGTGCACTTGTTGTGGTTGCAAGTAACTTAGATTTGCTTTTAAGTTATTTAATCATTCTTAATTGTTTTCCTACACCTAACATAGTGTTTGGCCAAGCCAACCATGTTAAATCGTAAGGCTAGGTAGATAAATGATGTTTTCTTGCTTCTAGTTTCACGTTTCATGTGGTTATCTTTAGATCTTAGAAGCACATCTTTATTTTCTTAAGCCCATGGAGGCATAGTAATTTACTTGTGTATTTCTTTCAAGCAATTTACTTTTACTTTCAAGCACTTGCAAGTTATTTCATTCAAACACTTAACTTAATTAATTTTAAAAGTTCAATTTGTCCTCGATCCATAGGGGTTTCAATCAAACTAGTTTAATTAGAACACCTATCATTGTCCAAACTTTTCCATCAAAAAAAGATCTTGTGGAGGCGACATGGGGTGCTAGATCAGGGATGGTCTCATGACACTAGGTGTCCCCCTTGTTGAGCACCCTTGTTCCCCGGATTGACCTGTGGAGCTAGGGTAAAGCCTTGTTTGCCTTACTTATTGAGCACCCAATAGTTTTTTTGGTATAAGCGAGGAGAGTTTTAGGGAAGTCACATAGTTTAGGATTCACTTTCAATTAATCAACCTAATTAACCTTAAAATCTATCCACAATTAACCTTGACCTAGCTTCATAATCTACTTTTATGGTTCATGCTCTTTAATTCATGCAAGCATTTCAATTTCAAGTTATTTCCATGCATTTTTATTAAGCACTTGTGGATGGTTAACTAGTGAACTTTGAAGTTGCACATATTTTTCTCGTGGAGGCTTATTACATGCTTTATCTTTGTCCTTCTTGAGTTGCACACTTTTTCCCTTGGAGGCTCTTTTGATTGGTCTTTCATCTATTTTGGAGTTGAATATTGGAGCCATTGAATAACCCCTTGAAGTTGTGCACCTTGTGGGGGCACTTCATTGTTTGGGTTTGTTGAATTGTTGTGTTGTGGATGCTATCTTGAGATATCTTTTCCTTCCCTGCACAATCAAATCAAGTTAGTTCATTGTTGCTTCAAGTTAGATCTAGTTAGTGCTTATTTCTTTCCTTGTCAATAGTTGTATTTTGTTGTCTCATTTCCTAATTCTTTGCATGCTTAGTTTGTTAATAGTCATTCAATTGTAAGTTTTGTAAAGCATTTCTTGTATCTATCTAATTGTAAACTTTTGTAAAGTTATTCTTTCTAATCTATTATTGCAACTTTAGTTGACCCCTTTGCCCAACCTTAGGCACTAGTCTTAGTTTTCTTAGGTAAAGGTTTGACTTTGCATTGAAAGATTTGCACTTGCATTATTTGCTTCTCATATATGCTAGATTCCCCCCAACCTTTAACTAATTAAAATTAATTCCTAGAATTAATCTTTTAACTCACATAGTAACTAGGGTCTACCCCCCTTGGCTTCCATAGGAGTAATCCTAGAGAAAAGAAGTTCAAGTCGAGGTGACAATGGGCTTGAACTTAGGCTTTGTACCTCCGAGGACACACTAAGTGGATTGATACTTAGTCCATGTTTGCAAGTGTGTATAAGGACGACAACAAGGCTCACTATGAGTCTCCATGCTCCCTCTAAGGCTTGGCTCCCACTAAGTCTATATAATCTTGGAAACCATTTGCTCGCTTTGTATGTGATGATCTCCGTTGACGTCTAATCTTAAATGAACAGTCCAGGGGAGGCTGCTCCTCCCTACTAGATCGTGATGGGTGGCTCCTTCTGAACTCTAGCTCCTTCTGAGCCGGTACTTGGTGGGTCCGCCTGCCTCACCACTGGTGAAGCCATCTTCTCCTTATGATATGGCTTATCAATGCCACGTATCTGTATCCCTTTTGCATCCTGCAAAGTATCACGGGACCATGTTGGTCTTTTCTTGGTTACTACAACGATTTTGGGTAGGCCCTTCTGGCTCTACTAACTCTTCCTGATGATCTGAGGAGTGATCAACTGATCTAGAGGGATTTGTTTGGTCATCTTTGGAGCCTTCTGCTCCTTACAATCAATCTCCATATGAGATACTTTGTATCTCACAAAAGTATACTTCTTTCCAGAAGGTTTTAACTTTGTCCTCTTTTTCTTTGGTGCATGGATGTATACAGTCATGTATACAACTTTTTATCTAGATAGTCTGCTCCATGTCTCAAACTATAGACCATCTAATATGTTGCCTCCTACAACCGTCACTATGGCTCTCCTTAGAGTTATCACCTGTGACCTGCCCTGAACAAGACCAACAACAAGGGAAAACAATAGACAAGAATAATTCTCTTATAATAATAATAAAAACAATAACGAGAACAATCGTCACAGTAGTTCCTTCTCAGAGCTATCACTTGTGACATGCCTGGAAGAAAAACAAGAAACATCTCCTAGAGAAGATGTTAGTTCATCTTTGAAAACAAGTACAATAAGCATTTATATCAATAGTACTCACATGCTACTAAGTATTCATTGTATCTAGCAGTAATAAAGCCTTTCAAAGATTGTTGTCACAACTACAATGTTTACTTGTAATGTAACAATTATCAAACTTGATATGTGCAAATTCGGAAAGTTTTCAATTTAATTAAATATCTCCTAGAGGAGATGTTAGTTCATCTTTGAAAACAAGTACAATAAGCATTTATATCAATAATACTCACATGCTACTAAGTATTCATTTTATCTAGCAGTAATAAATCCTTTCAAAGATTGTTGTCACAACTATAGTGTTTACTTGTAATGTAACAATTATCAAACTTGATATGTGCAAATTTGGAAACTTATCAATTTAATTAATCAAACCTGGAACCCAGAGTCACATCTCCAAGAATGATTGTTGTTTTTCTTTCGAGTCTCCTTCACTCAAGATGACATATATTCTCTCCAACTTGTCCCCTGTATTAAGAAAATATGTTTTCTTGACAAAAATCTGAGTTAGGGAATATAATGCAAATAAAATCTAAAATCTCAACCTTAATCAATCTAATATTTTCACTAAAGTCGGCTTATAACTTTAACTTTGACCAGAGGTTAGCATAATAATCATTATTTCAATAGATCAAAATACAACTAGATGTTCATAAGATCACAATAATGCCAGAACGACTAGAGACATATCAAGACAATCAAACTTGGAGTGTGTTGTTCCTTTGAATGTGTTGGATCTGAGATCCCTTTGGATCTACGATTGTTGCATGGAAAAAATATCCCTTCTCACCCTCAAGATATTGATATAGTTTAAACATATACAAGTACATACCTCCTGCAGTAGTGGCAAGCAACGGTAAGCAACGACAAACCCACAAGCTTCAAAGTGTTCCAACTTGCAATATGAAGATAGCTGGAGATGTGCTAGGGTAGGGTGCACTAGGAAAACTAAAAATTAGGCCAAACACTTCACTGAAAGTGCCCAACGAATTTGGGTTAGGGCTCGTTGTTGCTGCAAAACCAAAAATCCTAACTATCGGAAGAATTGCTAGTGAGTTTATCTAGGGAAAGAATAATTTCATCATCCTTTCAATGGGTTGCTCAACGAGTTACTAGAAACTTCACTGGACCAGAGGAACTACACCTGGTACTGTAATTGGTGTCGCAATTGGTGTCGCAACTAGCACTGTAACTGGTGCTGTAACTAGCACTGTAACTGGCGTTGCAACCGACACTGCAACTAGTGTTGCCTCGTCTCCCTCTAGCTCTTCAACTTTGGAAGATTGTAGATCTGATCCAGGGAAAAAATGAGGCCTCCTTAGGTGACCTTCTTAGTGAGTTAAGCACTCAACGAGCTTGACAATGGGGGGAAACAAAGGATCTTCCTTCCAGTGGTTAGACTATTACGAAGGAAACCAACTATGAAACCATGTTAAAATTTTGATATGCTTGTTTAACCATAGACAATGTCACATCATTGTCACCCAACCATAGGTATTCACTATGCCACTCGTGAGCACAATAACTTTTTCTTATATAGAATGATTTCGGCGAGTCCACACTAGAACCAACAGATAAACCCTAACCAGAAACAACACTGATGCAACAACAACACAATACCAATAAAGCATACCTTTACCAAGAGAAGCCTGCAAGAAGAAGATACCAAAAAGACTTGCGCCCTAGTTGTTGCCATATTTCCTCCTTAGACTTGCAAATTTTTTTCTGAGTGAGTGAATGTATCCAAATGAGTTAAGTGCCTCCTTATTTATACTAGCATGTCCAAGTGACTTTTCCAAGTGGGGTCGACTTCTCTTTTTGGAGCCTTCAAATACTTTATTATTATTCTCCTTGGGCCGACTTCTCTTCTAGGGTTTTCACACATTTGTTTAATGGTTCTCTTACTTCCAGAATATTCTATTCTAAGTACAAAGGTTACACTTGGAGGTTAATACCTCGTGAAGCTACCAAAACATCAACACTATATTAGTTACTCAAATAGACCACCATTAAATCAAAGTTTTCAAGGTGAGTACAAGATTGTTCAATCAAAGAATTTCCAAAATTGTGTATGAGAAGTATCCAAGACACTTTGTGATATTATCAAGTTACAATAGGCCAAGAAGGTACCCCAAACACTACAAAAAAGAGGAAAAGCTATCGTTGTGCAAAAATTGTGTGAAAGATGTCAATCTTAAACAATATATTGAGTTAAAAAAACAACAAGAAATCAATCCTTTATACAAGTAAACATGCAATAAAACTAGGGATGAAATTGCAAGTTAAATTAGGATCTTATGACCAATTACTTTCTGAAATATAAAGAGCACATAACAACCCTAACAATGCGAGACTTCAAGCCCTAGAGGGCTAAAAATTCGATTAGCAATGTAATAAATGACAAGAAGATATATTTTTGAGGATAAAATTGTTGGACATATTGTCATTGATGTCAACAGTCGATGTCATTATGATGAATTATCATTGTGATTTATCATAGATGAAATTGTCATTGATGTCAACAGTATATCAGTTAGCAGAAAATGTCAAACAATATGTAGAGATCAAAAGCGCAAGCTCAGGAGGAGCAGCGAACGATATGCAAAGATCAAAGCTCAGAAGGAAGCGTAAGCTCAGGAGGAGGAGCGAACAATATGCAGAGATCAAAGCTCGGAAGGAAAAGCATAAGCTCAGGGTGAGAAGCCTCAACAGTCGTCTGATCAAGAAATTGACCGTGTTGATTGTCTCATATTACGGATGTCGGTCATATGAGTGACCGTGGGCTTGAGGACTGTTGGAGGATTGTGACCGTCGGATCTGCAAGCCAGATCAACCACATGGATAGATTGCGGAGATCGAAAGGAGAATTAAACAACTCACCAGTTCCAATCCCGCAATTAGTCAGGACCGTTCTATCCTATAGCTTCAAAGATCGACGATTGTGGTTGACTCACCAACAACGCACAACTTCAAATTGCGGAGTTTGGGTGACGAGTTAAATCACTTGCAAGTTGTGGTTCCACAATCATCTTTGATCGTGGATCTACTTCGAGAGTCTTCATAACTGTTGGATCACTTTAAAGTGGAAGGATAGGATAAGCAGGACAAAAAGGGTTGAGAATTTGAATACTTGAATACTTGACAACTGTTGGATCATTCTAAGTGGAAGGACAGGATAAGCTAGAAAAGCAACATCGTAGATAGATCAAGCCATAGATCTAAGAAGATGATCGACAAACAACATTTAATTCGGGTCTAAATTTGCGAGAAGGTTACTGTTCGGGGAATCTCGCTTCGAAAGAATTGGCGACTTGAAAAGTCGAATTACCCAAGGTTCTGAAATCCGAAATGAATAAGGACCATCAGATCTGGAGAATATACGATGACTGTTAGATCAAAGAGAACCACGTTGGCAGACCATGTCAGCAGACTACGTCATCAAGGACACATGGCACACTCAGACAATGACAAGTGTCAAGTTGAATCAACATTTCAGGTACGTACAAATCACGAATCTGAGTGACACGTGGCAACTGCTTGGCTCGTGACACGTCATCAAGTGACGTAAGTAAGTTATGTCACTTCAGGGGTTTTAATTCGGGAGTTTTACCACCAGCACTTGCCCAAAGTCTCGAAGTCTCGAATGCTGAAGTCCCGAAGTGGACACGAAACATCTGATCTGAAGATCACTTCGGGAGCATTCTCGACCATCGATCTACTACAGTGGAAGAATAGTGTAAGTGGAAGTATTAACTGACAGCAAGTGGTCTCCACCACTTATGACTGACTTAGCAGGTGATCACTCCGGAGGAAAATGGAGCAACGATTAGCCTAAAGTCCCGAAGTCCTAAATGTTGAAGTCCCGAAGTGGACATAAGTTGTCTGATCTGAAGATCACTTTGGGAGTATTCTCAACTGTTGATCATACTACAGTGAAAGTTGAGACTTGAGAATTCTGAAGTTCGAAGACGCAAAAGGATCACAACTGTTGATCCGAAAGGGACACGCGTTAGTGGATTGTCAACTCCGGAAGATTGACGTACGGAGGAAAGAAGGGGTTGAGATTTGAAATCTCTGAAGTTCGGAGACCCGAAGGAGATCTCGACCGTTGATCGAGAAAGGGGACACAAGACCATTGATCTAGTTGCTGATTGAGAAGGACAGGTGTCTGCAGATCATCGACTCCAGAAGATTGACCTATGGAGGAAAGAAGGGTTTGAGAGTTGAAACTCCCGAAGCCCGGATCACGAAATAAATCACAGCCATTGATTTAGGAAGGCTAGATCTGATCCGCAGAGCTTGAAAGAAAAAATTTGAACTGTCAGTCCAGGAGCACCGTCAAGATTGTGAGATCGACGGTCCCGTCGCATTGCAGGAATTGAAGGTGTGCGAACTTTAATAAGTTGAGGGCATGCCACAATCGAAACCATGGTTTTGAAGAAATGACATGTGGAGGCTCGAGGTAAATTGCGGGGCGAAACATAGTTTGATTTCAAACTACCTTTGACCACACCCACAATCGCGTGGTCACGTGAAGTCACTGCCGTTGGTCATATGGTAAAGAGATTTAAAGGGCAGAATGTTATGCATCGCTTAAATTGATAAGCTTGTGGTTCTACGCCTATGATCATATGAACATGGTTTGAAGGAAGCGTTGATTTTTGTTATCACAGAGACAAAGGAAATCGATCGATACCTGTGATCGATTTATGAAAGTAAAGGGGATGCCAGGTTTAAAGTTGAAGACCTGAAATGATGATTTCTGGTGGTCCCAAAAGTTGTTGTAAATGAACAAGTTAGTTATAACTTGTTGCACAAGTCGGCCCAATAACTTAAACAATTTTTTAGCATAAGCAACTATAAATACAACCATGATTGGTTCACTGGACAACGTGCTTGGGGAAGAAGACGGGCTTGTGGAAAAGATAGGCTCGCTGAGAAAGAGCGACCCGCGGAGAAAAATGAAGGGGATATGGACATGAGGTCCGTGCGAATATCAGAGAGAAGAAGAAGTGAAGAAGGCGCGGATATCAGAGGAAAGAAGAAGTGAAGAAGGTGCAAATTTTAGAGAGAAGATGAAGTGCGGTGATGAGTGTTGATGGTATACCTCTGATCGTGAAATACAATTGATTCAATAATGGATCACTGCTACTAGAGTTGAATTACTATATGAACTCTAGTTGGATAAACTATGTTCTATCAACAAGTTGGGTCCTTTGACAAGCTGGGTCTTGCTTGAGAGTTGGTGCTCCTTACTTCAATTGGTGCTGATACAAAATAGTTGGTGTTGTGAAAATACTTATTACTATAGTCACATATATACATATACATTATACAAAATCTTATACAAACATCTGGTATCTCTTGTCCATTGTGATTATGATTTAATTGTTCTTAATTTGTACAATTATGTTTTAACTGCTAACTTGCAAGAAGAAAAGTTAGAAAAGTCCACACACTAATTCACCCCCTCCTCTTAGTGTGGGTGGTGTGTTCAACAATTGGTATCAGAGGGGGTTCCTTCAATGCAGTTTAAACACTGGAAGGTAGATTCTGAAGAAATGGGTGGACAGATGGCTCTCTCCACAATCAAAGCTCCCTTATTTGATGGAACAAATTATTCCTCATGGACATAAAATATGAAATAGTATTTGAATTCAAAAGGATCTGAAGTTTGGAATTCAGTAGTAAGCAAGCCCTGGGACTTAACTACATCAAAGAATCTATCCAATATTACAGTCCAAAGAAGAGCAAGGAAGAAAAATGAAGTGGCATTGAAGATTCTTCTCAATGGATTATCAGATACAGTCAAGGAAAACATAGGACTATGCACATCTTCCAAGGACTTATGGCTGAAGTTAGAAAATATGTATCAAATCAAAAGTGAAGACACAGAAGACATTCCTATCAAGGATGAAGATGAAGACTCAACCATCAATAAAGGTAAATACTCTCCACGATATTTCAATTTCAATAATGTTGATATTGAATCCTCCCCTGCAAGTAAAGAAGAAGACTCAGATACAATAAAAGAATGTTCTGTTAGCATTTATCCCATGGAAGAAGTAGAAGAAGAACTATCAAAGGCCAAAAAAAGGTTGATTGGAGTCTATGTGAATTATACTATTATCATAATGATTCAGACTATAGCTATCTTCATGACCACACTAAAGAATTTCTTGAAAATAGTCAAAAACATATCTTGGAAATAAAGGAAATGCTCAAGGACAATGAAAAGATAATATATGAGCATGATAATCAGTTAGAAGAAAAAGAAGAGGAGATCGAGAAGCTGAAGAAAGAAATTAGTCAAGTAAAAGAAAAGAAGAAGGAAGATGATGAGCTTAGCAATCAAAAGCATATCCTGGAAATAAAAGAAAAGCTCAAAGACAATGGATAAATAAAATCCGAGAAAAAGATTCAGTTAGAAAACAAAGAAGAAGAGATCAAAAGATTGAAAACAAAAGTTACTAATCTAAAAAAAAAAAATGTAAGAGGAGATCAAAAGACTAAAAACTGAAATCAGTCAAGCAAAAGAAGAAAAGAAGGAAGATGATGAACCAAGCAAAAACCTTGCAGAACTAAAAGAACTAAGGGAAAACTATGTCAATCTTAAAATCCAACTTGAAGAAGCCAAAAGAAGGGAGGAGGTAGTGAGGAACCAGTTGAACAAAAAGGAAGAATCATGTCATAAGATGGAAGCAGAAGTTGTGAATCTTAGAAAAAAGGTTGGGAAGTCTAACACCCAAATCAAGTTCTTGAACAACTCCATGACCCTGGATAAGATCTTGGATAATCAAAGATCACCAAATGGAAAGGAAGAAATCAGTACTCCTAAGAAACCTGACATAGGTCCTTCATTTGTAAAGGATGAAGACAGGTCTGACATAGCTCCTTCATTTGCAAAAAGTGAAAGCAAGTATGACTTAGGTTCTTCATGTTCAAGAAATGAAAGCAACACTACACAATTTAGAAGATCAGATCAAGGAAGACATCCAGAAACTACTCATACACCTCAAAGGAAGTTTAGAAGAGAGACACCTTCATGGATGAATCAAAGAAGGTATGAGAGTGTTTTTAACGATTATTGTTTTTCTTGTAATGAATATGGTCATAAAGCCTTGGATTGTAGGCATCATAAAAGAAAACACGTTGGTAGGTTCAACAACAGTATAAGATGTTGGAATTGCAATCATGTTGGACATATTGCTAGACATTGTTACACTATGAGATGTTATAGTTGTGATGGATATGGCCACAAAGCCCATAACTGTTGGAACTCAAGAAAACAATCAATGAGAAATGCTTCATACAGTACGACAAAAGGAGTAAATGGAACATGGAAGAAAAATGAAGTTGCAGTAATAGAAGATCAGAGAACAAAGTTCAAGAAACCAGGACACTCACAAATGTGGATAGAAAAGACTGAACAAGTGAACATGAGTATGACAAAAGGAGTAAATGGAACATGGAAGAAAAATGAAGTTGCAGTAATAGAAGACCAAATAACAAAGTTCAAGAAACTAGGACACTCACAGATGTGGATATCAAAGACTGAACAAGTGAACAAGAGTGAAGTTGATTGTTGCAAAAAGAATGTCAGTCATGTGACAAGCATAGTATAAACTTTCTCAAACGACTTTAGAGCAATTTACAGTAAAGAAGCATCTTGCATTGATCTTGAATAAAGATGGATACATCTAGTTAGAGATCGATGAGAATCAATGGGTAGATCCAAGAGTTGTTTGAAAAATATGAGCTACAATTGCGCAATGTTCCAGTAGGACAACAACATCTGCAAAAACAACCTTTTGATGTACAAAATGATGTACATGACATCCTGTAGAGATAAGAAGAGGAGATACCTTGTCAGAAAGAGCTACCCTTTTAGAAACAAAGGGGGAGAACAATCATAAGCAGAGAGAGAAGAGTGACAGGGGGAGTCATTCAGTCATGACAAGAAAATGATGATTGTAGGAAGAGTTACCCAAGTTCAGATTTTGGTCAGTAACATACAAAACTTTACCACGAGAGGAGAAACCCTTTGCCATTGATGTCAAAGGGGGAGAAAAACTTCATAAGATAAAAGCATCATCACAGAGGGAGTTCTGTATATGAAGTTAGTGGGTTGCCCTCAATGACAAAGGGGGGGATTGTTGGACATATTATCATTGATGTCAACAATCGATGTCATTATGATGTGCTGATTTGTTGTTATGATGAATTATCATTGTGATTTATCATAGATGAATTTTTCATTGATATCAACAATATATCAGTTGGCATAAAATGTCAAACATTATGCAGAGATCAAAAGCGCAAGCTCAGGAGGAGGAGCGAACGATATGCAGAGATCAAAGCTCGAAAGTAAGCGTAAGCTCAGGAGGAGGAGCGAACATTATGCAGAGATCAAAGCTCGGAAGGAAAAGCGTAAGCTCAGGGTGAGAAGCCTCAATAGTCGTCCGATCAAGAAATTGACCGTGTTGATCGTCTCATATTACAGACGTTGGTCATATGAGTGACCGTGGGCTTGAGGACCGTTGGAGGATTGTGACTGTTGGATCTGCAAGCCAGATCAACGACTGGGATAGATTGTGGAGATCGAAAGGAGAATTAAACGACTCGCTAGTTCTAATCCCACAATTAGTCAGGACCGTATGATCCTATAGCTTCGAAGATCGACGATTGTGGTTGACTCACCAATAATGCACAACTTCAAATTGCAGAGTTTGGGTAACGAGTTAAATCAATCGCAAGTTGTGGTTCTGCAATCATCCTTGATTGTGGATCTACTTCGAGAGTCTTCATAACCGTTGGATCACTTTAAAGTGGAAGGATAGGATAAGCGAGACAAAAAGGGTTGAGAATTCGAATACTCGAAAACCTGACAACTGCTGGATCATTCTAAGTGGAAGGGCATGATAAGCTATAAAAACAACATCGTAGATAGATCGAGCCATCGATCTAAGAACATGATCGTCGAACAACATTTAGTTCAGGTCTAAAGTTTCGAGGAGGTTATTGTTTGGGGAATCTCACTTCGAAAGAATTGGCGACTTGAAAATTCGAATTACTCGAAGTCCTGAAATTCGAAATGAATAAGGACCATCGGATCTGGAGAATATACGATGACTGTTAGATCAGAGAGAACCACGTTGGCAGATCATGTCAGTAGACTACATCAACAAAGACACATGGCGCAATCAGACAATGACAAGTGTCAAGTTGAATCGACATTTCAGGTACGTACAAATCACGAATCTGAGTGACGTGGCAACTACTTGGCTCGTGACACGTCATCAAGTGACGTAAGTAAGTTACGTCACTCCGGGAGTTTTACTTCGGGAGTTTTACCACCAACACTTGCCCAAAGTCCCGAAATCCCGAGGTGGACACGAAACATCCGATCTGAAGATCACTTTGGGAGAATTCTCGACCGTCGATCTACTACAGTGGAAGGCTAGTGTAAGTGGAAGTATTAACCGACAATAAGCGGTCTCCACCACTTATGACTTACTCAGTAGGTGATCACTCCGAAGGAAAATGGAGCAGCGATTAGCCTAAAGTCCTGAACGTTGAAGTTCCGAAGTGGACATAAGTTGTTCGATCTGAAGATCACTTTGGGAGTATTCTCAACCGTTGATCATACTACAGTGAAAATTGATACTTGAGAATTCCGAAGTCTGGAGACGTGAAAGGAACACAACCGTTGATCTGAAAGGGACACGCGTTAGTGGATTGTTAGCTCCGTAAGATTGACGTACGGAAGAAAGAAGGGGTTGCGATTTGAAATCTCCGAAGTCTAGAGACCCGAAGGAGATCTCTAGCGTTGATCGAGAAAGGGGACACAAGACCATTGATCTAGTTGTTGATTGAGAAGGACAGGTGTTTGCAGATCATCGACTCTGGAAGATTGACGTACGGAGGAAGGAAGGGTTTGAGAGTTGAAATTCTGGAAGCTCGGATCACGAAATAAATCACAACCGTTGATTTGGGAAGGCTAGATCTGATCCGTAGAACTTGAAAGAAAAAATCTGAATCGTCAGTCCAGGAGCACCGTCAAGATCGTGAGATCGACGGTCTTGTCACATTGCAGGGATTGAAGGTGCGCGAACTTTAATAAGTTGAGGGAGGGCCACAATCGAAACCATGGTTTATAAGAAAGGACACGTGGAGGCTCGAGGTAAATTGCGGAGCGAAACGTAGTTTGATTTCAAGCCACCTTTGGTTGCGCCCGCAATCACGTGGTCACGTCGTTGGTCATATGGTAAAGAGATTTAAAGGGCATAATGTAATGCGTCGCTTAAATTGATAAGCTTGTGGTTCTACGCCTATGATCATATGAACATGGTTTGGAGGATGTGTTGATCTTTGTTATCACAAAGACGGAGGAAATCGATCCATACCTGTGATCGATTTATGAAAGTAAAGGGGGTGCCAGGGTTAAAGTTGAAGACTCAGAATGATGATCTCTGGTGGTCCCAAAAGTTGTTGTAAATGAACAAAGTTAGTTATAACTTGTTGCACAAGTCGGCCTAATAACTTAAACAAGTTTTGAGCATAAGAAACTATAAATACAACCATGATTGGTTCACTGGACAACGTGCTTGGGGAAGAAGACGGGCTTGTGGAAAAGATAGGCTCGCTGAGAAAGAGTGGCATGCGGAGAAAAATGAAGGGGATACAGACATGGGGTCCGTGCGAATATCAAAGAGAAGAAGTGAAGAAGGCACGAATATCAGAGGAAAGCAGAAGTGAAGAAAGCACGAATTTCAGAGAGAAGATGAAGTGTAGTGATGAGTGTTGATTGTATACCTCTGATCATGAAATAGAGATGATGCAATAATGGATCACTGCTACTAGAGTTGAATTACTATATGAACTCTAGTTGGATAGACCGCGTTTTATCAGCAAGATGGGTCTTGCTTGAGAGTTGGTGCTCTCCTAGGAGTCGGTGCTCCTTACTTCAGTTGGTGTTGATACAAAATAGTTGGTGTTGGGAAAATCCTTATTACTATAGACACATATATACATATACATTATACAAAAGCTTATACAAACATCTGGTATCTCTTGTCCATTGTGATTATGATTTAATTGTTCTTAATTTGTACAATTATGTTTTAACTGCTAACTTGCAAGAATAAAAGTTAGAAAAGTCCACACACTAATTCACCCCCCTCCCCCCCTCTTAGTGTGGGTGGTGTGTTCAACAAAAATGCGAACTAAACCCTAGATGTCTAGCCTAATTATGGTTGAAAATTGAAGAATAATTGCTACAAACTCTTATCTAACCCTAAAACAATAAAAGAAAAGGTAGATTTGGATTTTAATTATTGACTAATGGGAGTTAACATTAGTGCCTACAATTTTTTTTTTAGGGGGGGGCTTATGGAGTGAAACCATGAACTCTCTTGGAAAAGGTGAAGCGTGGATTTTAGATAAACCCTAAATTTGTCCACTACTAATCTTAGGAGACTATTGTATAAGATGACAACTAGGGTAGTCTACTACTTGTTGATATTATGGTATCTGTGGAAGGTATCAACCTCCATGTGTAACCTATGAATAGATTAGAATATTTTGGAAGCTAGAGTAACCCTAAACAGATGTGTAAAAACCCTAGAAGACGAGTCGGCTCGGTAAAATAATTAATACTAAAGTATTATCCTCTAGCAAGAGAAGTTGGCCTAAACAAATGATTAAGAGCACTATAAATAGAGGGTGTTTGAGTTCATTTGTACGCACACTCACTCAAGATAAGTGGTGCGCAAGTCTAGAGGAGGAGTGCAACTGCAACGACTAGAAATGGGTATTGGTCTTGGTCTGTGGTTTGGGAATTTCTGCTTGGTGTGCTACCTTTGGAGAAAGACATGTTTTCTCTTGGTTATTTGTTGGGTCTGGTACTGCTTCCAGAATCATTCTATCTGTCAAAGGTTACGGTGCTTAGGGGTGGTTGTCTACCTATGGTTGGGTAACAATATTGTGATATTGTCTATGGTGAAACGAGCACATCAATTATTTTAACATGTTATGGGCCCACACTACCTTTAGACAATCTAGCCACTGGAAGGTAGATCGACAGTTCCTTGGCAGGCTCGTTGTGGCACTAGTTGCAACTGCAACTCAGGTTTCTGAATTTGCAGCTGCAAAAAACCCTAACCTAACTCTTTGGGCACTTCAAGTGAGAATTTTGGCATAATTTGTCACATACCCACTATAACGTAGTAAAATGTTCGTTTTTCCTCAAGGGATAGAATCCTCGAAGTCCTACGGGGGTCTAGTGCAGGCTAGTTCTTCCCTGTTCACCTCTCTGTGATCGTGGGTTAGGACCACAGGCCAAACAAACCAGACGCCTTTTCGTGTTTCGTGACTCAACGATATAATTGAGTCCAATCTTGAAGGTAGGATGGCGAGGGGGCTTCGGAATGAAACCCTGGCCGTAGATCGGGGCGCGTAGATTTTGGCCGTCCAGATCTACCCGCCGCTTAGCGACAAAGCACTAGCTCCCTTTCTTTAGTCCCTAGTTCGATAGGACCACATACGCGCCTAAATGCAGGCGCCTTTCACAACTCGCGGCCTCACGAGTCGTGAGTCGAAGGCCCTCGAATTTTCTTCACAAATCACCGATACCCGAGATCACGAAATGGGTATAGCTTCCTTCTGTCGGCGTCCTCTGCACATGACCGCCGGCTAGGCTAAACTCTAGCTCCTCTCGCTATTCGTCGCTTCGTGAGTTCAACGGGTGAACTCTCGTTCCTCCCTTATGCGATCATCCGAGACTTGAAAGTCAGCGAAGGTTGACCTTCCCTTCGCGCTGCTCGCAACTCGCCCCTTCACGAGTTGTAGCGTCAAATCTTGGCACCTTCCCTTCACGAACCTTCGAGAGGCGATATTTAATTTTCCCTCTCGCGTTCTCGCTACTCACGACTTCGTAAGTCCAAGGGTTGAGCTCTCATGCCCTTCTCCCGTGAATCCCCGAGGCACGAGAAGTCAACAGAGCATTGAATCCCTTCTCTAGGCGATGCGTGTCCACCCGTCAATCACGCGGGCCCCACCTTGAAGTTTTTCCATGTGTTCTCTCGTGCTCGGCTCTCGGCACTTCGCTTCTCGCGACTTTGAGCACCCAACCTTTGGGCTCTTACCTTGCGAACCTCCGAGTTCGCGAGATCCTTGGATCTCTGCCACTTGTCCTCCTCGGATGGACGGTCCTGATCCTCTCGTGGCTTCGCCACTCGCGACTTGGAGCATCCAACCTTTGGGCTCTTACCTTGAGAACCTCCGAGTTCGCGAGGTCCCTGGATCTCTGCCACTTGTCCTCCTCGGATGGACGACTCAGATTCTTTCGCCCCTATTCACGAGGGCTTAACCCTCATCTATCTCCCTATAGATCTAACGACTGTCGGGTTTTCTAGCTAAGATCTGACGGTTCAGATCAGTCCCGATGCCGTGCCCTTTCCCACTGCTCCTTGGACGTGGAAAAACCAATGGTCCAGATGTTCTCATGGACCCTGGGGGTCTACGATTCCGATTTCCTCGCTATTCACGAAGATAGAGAAAAAAAAAGGTTAAGGCAATTCACGCCCTCGTTTATTCCTTCGATTTAACAGTCGTGAATGACCGCAGATCCCCCGACAGGGTATCATCCGTTGATCAATACTTATCCCTACGCTGCTACTTCGGGATTTTAAGAGGGTCATTCCTCTTCGTACAGGGTTGTCAAGACTTGCACATTCAAGTCCTTTTTCCAAGTTCTTGGTAAATCTTTCCAAGGAGGGAATCTCTGTGAAGAGGTCTATCCCGGGGCATTCCTGGATACAGATAAGGGAAACAAATTCCCGAGAACAGACTGGAAGTTTGACTTGGTTCAACTTATGCATAATTAGATTCATTTATCAACATAAGCCATGCGTGGTTTTTCTGTTATAAGCATATACAATTACTAGTACTGATCAAAATACCACACAGACCATCTTATAATGAAAACATTCACAGTTTCACAACTTATGAGAAAAATTATTAGAATACATATATTTCCAGATGCCAGAGGCAAAAGACTTATCAGAAATAACACCAGGGTTAAGCAACTGCTGAGAGGGGTGCTCGTTTCCACCCAACAGTAGGCTTAGTGACTCCCAGCGGATGTACCACTAGCCACCCCTGAGCTGAGACTACGATGCTGTGAGATTGGGTTTCTGTTTTCCAGTGACCAGGAGCGAAGGTTGCAATCCTTCCTCTCTGCTATCACTCACTCTGCGTATTTCCAGAGCTCTCCCCTCGCGTCTGCCCCTTATCGCTTCTACCCCACGCCTTACCCTCTTGCGAGGTTGCGTGTGGCACGATTACCCTCGCGCTGGTAAGGCCTGATGACTCTACGGATGGGCGGTTCACCTCCCATCCCTCATTAAACCATCTACCTACCAGCCTGTGAGACATTTAATTCAGGGCCAACAAGCCACTTTTGGTTCTCCGGGCCAGCGGAGTCCAAATACGGTATTAATTCTTGGTGGAAGTTAACGCCACCTTTCCAGGTGCCTTCCACCGCCATCGTGGTCTATTTTTCTGCACATCCCCTCTCAGCAGTCCTGCAATAAAATTCATAATGTTATTCACATTCATTGACCTTTTCCTCAGGGTCCAATTACATCACATATCCACATTTATGAGTTTGCCATAGTTCTTGGCTAGTCCAATTATTTTTACAAACTGGGGGAAACTTGGTGTTACAATTCCCTCCCCCTTAAAAAGGAACATCGTCCTCGATGTTCTTATCTACTAACATGAATTGCATGTACAGAAGTAAACAAAATCGGATATGCCTGTCTCATGGCGTCCTCCATTTCCCATGTAGCCTCATCTGGGCCAAAATGTTCCCATTGCACCTTGACCTGTGCAATGGTTCGGTTCCGGAGCGGGGTTTCCTTTCTGTCCAGTATGCATTGGGGTTCTGGTAGAAATTCTCCCTCCGGTTCCACCTGGATCACAGACCAGTCAATTATATGATTAACATCATGTACATATTTCTTTAGTAATGAAACATGAAAAACATTATGTGCTTTTACTGTGGGAAGAAGTGTTAGCCGATAGGCTACAGGTCCCACTTTATCTAGAACCTCAAAGGGTCCACAATACCGGGGTGCCAACTTGGCACAAGTTCCCGTTTTCAGGGAACTCCTTCTGGGCTTAATTCTGAGATATACATGGTCTCCCATTTTGAACTCTCTTGGAGTTCTCTTTTGATCAACATAACTTTTCTGTCGGTTCTGAGCGACCTTCAGATTTTGTTTTATCTGATTCACTTGTTGTTCCATTTCTCTCAGCATGTTGGGTCCAAAAGAAATCCTATTTACAGGATTACTCCAACTGACTGGAGTATTACACGGTCTACCATAAAGGACCTCGAAGGGACTCGTCTTTAAGGAGGTCTGGTAGCCGTTGTTGTAGGTGAATTCTACTAATGGCAGGTAGTCTTCCCATTTCCTAGGTTGATGCATTACATGCATCCTTAACATATCCTCTAATACTTGATTCACTCTTTCTGTCTGTCTGTCGGTCTGAGGGTGATAGGCGGTGCTAAACAACAATTTGGTCTTTAAACCCGCCATCAATGATTTCCAAAAGTTGGAACTAAATTTTGTGTCTCTGTCAGATATTATCTCTCTCGACATATCGTGTAGTCGGAATATCTCTTTCATGAATATCTGGGCGATATCTATCGCCTTGCAGGTTGATTTGATGGGGATGAAATGAGCAGACTTGCTCAGTTTATCCACCACCACCATAATGGCATCATTCTGTTTGGTTGAAGTTGGTAAACCAATGATAAAATCCATGGAGATGGTTTCCCATTTCCATTCTGGGATGGGTAAAGGGTGTAATAGTCCTGCTGGGTGTCGATGTTCTGCTTTAACCTGTTGGCACTCTATGCATTGGGCCAAATATTTGGCTATGTATTTCTTCAATCCAGGCCAATAAAATTGTTTCTGGGTGGCAGTGATCATTTTCTGGTATCCTGGATGACCATTGTAGGGTCTTTTATGTAGTTCATCCATGATGAACCTCTTCAAGTCGTCACGATTTGGAATGTACATCCTATCTCTGTAGGTGAGAAGACCTCCTTCGGTCATCTGGTAGCTTTCATAATTTACTTGAAAGGGTTCTTGCTGTAGGTACACGGTCACAGTTTGAACGAAGGGATCTGTTTCTTGTGCATTTCTGACTCTGTTCTTGACATCTGTCTCGCAGGTACTCACCGTTGCCAGGTGAATTGTTCTCATGCTTCTGCTAAGGGCATCGACCACCCTATTTTCCTTCCCTTTGATGTGTTTGATTTCAAAATCAAATTTGCTAAGGAGGGCCATCCATCTAGCTTGTCTAGCATTGATCTTTGGTTGGTCAAACAAATATCGCAATCCACAATGATTCGTCATAAGTA
>ML823282.1:6105-21646 GCA_009831015.1 Picea engelmannii | reverse complement strand
GGAGCTTATGCGCAACTCGTTCATGAGCCCAATCAGGCCGAGTGTTGTAACCATGCTCTGATACCAATTTGTCACATACCCACTATAACGTAGTAAAATTTTTGTTTTTCCTCAAGGGACAGAATCCCCGAAGTCCTACGGGGGTCTAGTGCAGGCTAGTTATTCCCTGTTCACCTCCCTGTGATCGTGGGTTAGGACCACATGCCAAACAAATCAGGCGCCTTTTTGTGTTTCGCGACTCAACGATACAATTGAGTCCAATCTTGAAGGTAGAATGGCGAGGGGGCTTCGGAATGAAACCCTGGCCGTAGATCGGGGCGCGTAGATTTTGGCCGTCCAAATCTATCCGCCACTTAATGACAAAGCACTAGCTCCCTTTCTTTAGTCCCTAGTTCGATAGGACCACATATGCGCCTAAATGCAGGCGCCTTTCACAACTCGCGTCCTCGCGAGTCGTGAGTCCAAGGCCCTCAAATTTTCTTCACAAATCACCGATACCCGAGATCACGAAATGGGTATAGCTTCCTTTTGTCGGTGTCCTCTGCACATGACCGCCGGCTAGGCTAAACTCTATCTCCTCTCACTATTCGCCGCTTCTTGAGTTCAACGGGTGAACTCTCGTTACTCCCTTATGCGATCCTCCGGGACTCGAAAGTCAGCGAAGGTTGACCTTCCCTTCGCGCTGCTCGCAACTCGCCCCTTCACGAGTTGTAGCGTCAAATCTTGGCACCTTCCCTTCACGAACCTTCGAGAGGCGATATTTAATTTTCCCTCTCGCGTTCTCTCTACTCACGACTTCGTAAGTCCAAGGGTTGAGCTCTCATGCCCTTCTCCCGCGAATCCCTGAGGCACGAGAAGTCAACGGAGCATTGACTCCCTTCTCTAGGCGATGCGTGTCCACCTGTCAATCACGTGGGCCCCACCTTGAAGTTTTTCCATGTGTTCTCTCGTGCTCGGCTCTTGGCACTTCGCTTCTCGCGACTTGGAGCACCCAACCTTTGGGCTCTTACCTTGCGAACCTCTGAGTTCGCGAGATCCCTGGATCTCTACCACTTGTCCTCCTCGGATGGACGGTCCTGATCCTCTCGTGGCTTCGCCACTCGCGACTTGGAGCATCCAACCTTTGGGCTCTTACCTTGCGAACCTCTGAGTTCGCGAGGTCCCTGGATCTCTGCCACTTGTCCTCCTCGGATGGACGGCTCAGATTATTTCGCCCCTATTCACGAGGGCTTAACCCTCATCTATCTCCCTATAGATCTAACGACTGTCGGGTTTTCTAGCTAAGATCTGATGGTTCAGATCGCTCTCGATGCCACGCCCTTTCCCACTGCTCCTTGGACGTGGAAAAACCAACAGTCCAGATGTTCTCATGGACGCTGCTACTTCGGTATTTTAAGAGGGTCATTCCTCTTCGTACAGGGTTGTTAAGACTTGCACATTCAAGTCCTTTTTCCAAGTTCTTGGTAAACCTTTCCAAGGAGGGAATCTCTGTGAAGAGGTCTATTCCGGGGCATTCCTGGATACAGATAAGGGAAACAAATTCCCGAGAATAGACTGGAAGTATGACTTGGTTCAACTTATGCATAATTAGATTCATTTATCAACATAAGCCATGCGTGGTTTTTCTGTTATAAGCATATACAACTACTAGTACTGATCAAAATACCACACAAACCTTCTTATAATGAAAACATTAACAGTTTCACAGCTTATGAGAAAAATTATCAGAATACATATATTTCCAGATCCCAGAGGCAAAACACTTATCAGAAATAACACCAGGGTTAAGCAACTGTTCAGAGGGGTGCTCGTTTCCACCCAACCGTAGGCTTAGTGACTCCCAACGGATGTACCACTAGCCACCCCCGAGCTGAGACCACGATGCCGTGAGACTGCGTCTTTGTTTGCCAATGACCAGGAGCGAAGCTTGCAATCCTTCCTCTCTGCTATCACTCACTTTGCGTATTGCCAGAGTTCTCCCCTTGTGTCTGCCCCTTATCGCTTCTACCCCACGCCTTACCCTCTTGCGAGGTTGCGTGTGGCACAATTACCCTCGCGCTGGTCAGGCCTGACGTCTTTATGGATGGGCGGTTCACCTCCCATCCCTCATTAAACCATCTACCTACCAGCCTGCGAGACATTTAATTCAGGGACAGCGAGCCGCTTTTGGTTCTCTGGGCCAGTGGAGTCCAAATACAGTATTAATTTTCGGTGGAAGTTAACGCCACCTTTCCAGGTGACTTCCACCGCCATCATGGTCTCTTTTTCTGCACATCCCCTCTCAACAGTCCTGCAATAAAATTCATAATGTTATTCACATTCATTGACCTTTTCCTCAAGGTCCAATTACATCACATATCCACATTTATGAGTTTGCCATACTTCTTGGCCAGTCCAGTTATTTTTACAAACTGGGGGAAACAGGGTGTTACAATTCTTGAAAATTTTAGTGTGCCTTAACCTAACACACCTCTTGGCACCTTTAGCTAGCAAAAACGTTAAGGTTGAATTTTTGGGTCAAAGTCAAAGTCAAAGGCAATCATGACTTACTCTATGAAGTCAAAGAACAAGCTGGAAGGAGATTCAAACTTCAGAGCATCAAATACAAGGATTGACCTCATCCCCTCCAAGAACAAAGTTCTAGATATCGTGAAGGGTAAGATCATGGAACCACAGTTTGAAGCAGGAAAATAAAATGAACCTCAGAATGTTGCAACAATGGAAAAGTTCAAGGACAATGACATCAATGCTATGAGTATCATTGTGGACTTTGTAAAACATCACTTGATGCCCTACATATCCAATCTTGACTCATCCAAGATGTATGATTCCCTAACTAACCTATTTGTAGTCAGAAATATTGGACAAGTGACAAGTCTGAAGAATGAGCTTTGTGGCACAAAGATGACTAAGGATGACACTATAGCCTCATACTTTGTAAGGATTTCCCAGTTAAGAGATCAACTACAAGCCATTGAAAAAGTTATTCCAGAAAAGGAAATTGTGAATATTGCACTTAATGGTTTATCTAGATCAAGGGATGCATTTGTTGCCAGTATCAACACAAGGAAGGACTTTCCAATGCTTGAAGAACTTTGGACCTATTGCGCACAAGAAGAGACATGGATAACTCAAAATGAAGATCTCAAAAGGAAGAGGATGCTCAAGCCTATGCAACAAAGTGTAAGAGATATGGAGGTAAGAAAAGATTTGGTTCAAAAAAAAAATTCAATCATAAGAGAGATATGTCAAAGGTACAATGTTATGTGGATTCCATGAATATGGTCACTACAAAAAGGATTGTCCTAAACTAGAAAAGAAGAGAAAGGAAAGACACCATGTGTCAGCGGCCAATGATGAAGAACCTTCAAAGAAAGCCAATCATGAAGAAACTGATTTCTTCTACTACTAAGCTCTTACAAGATCTCATGAAGACGACATGCGGTTGATCGATAGTGGAGCTTCAAGACATATGATTGGTGATCGTGAAAATATCTCAAGCATGAATGAAAAGGAAACCTTTCATAAAGTGGAGCTTGGAGACAATAACTCTTATGTAGCCAAAGGAATGGGAAAAGATTCTATCAAAATGGAATTAGGTAACAATGTTCATCTTAAATGTTTTATATGTTCCTGGTTTGAAAAATAATTTAGTATCTATTTCTTGCTTGGAAGACAAAGGAGATAGAATAGTCTTTGTCGATGGAAAAGTTCTTGTATGGTCTAAAGATTCAAAAATAGAAGATGCTAGAGTCATTGGTATTCGTGAAGGAAGATTGTATAAACTCCTAGGTCAGAATGCTCAAGCTCTTGTACATGATGAACTCAATCATAGTGAGTTATGGCATAGAAGGTATGCTCACCTTCATTATCAAGCATTTCCATCTCTAAAACGGATGGTTGTAGGCATACCAGAACTACAATCAACACACGAAGGTGTTTGCAAAGGATGTGCACTTGGGAAGAATATTAAGAAGTCATTCCCAAGCAGTGAGAATAGATCCAAGGAGATCTTGGATCTAATACACTCAGATGTATGTGGTCCTATGCCAGTCAAGTCTCTAGGAGGCTCTCTTTATTATGTGATGCTCATAGATGAATTCTCAAGAAAGACTTGGATGTATCTGGTAAAGAAGAAAGATGAAGTATTTGGGAAGTTCCAAGAATTCAAAGTTGAAGTGGAAAACTTGACAAATAAGAAGAACGTTATGCTAAGATTTGATAATGGAGGAGAATACACCTCCAAAGAGCTCATTGCCTTTTGTAAAGTAGTCGGGATTAGGAGGGAGCTAATTGTCCCACATAATCCTCAATAGAATGGTGTGGCAAAAAGAAAAAAATAGTTCCATTGAAGAATATGTTAAGGCAATGATGAATGACCAGAATCTATCTGTTGAATTTAAAGCAGCTGCAAGAGCCATTCTCCCTGGAGGATGGCATAAAGACCCTAGTTGTGGACTAGGCCCCCCAGTACACTCCTGGGGTTCTTAGTCTGGGACTAAGCAGTTAGAGCCATGGAAAAAGACCCTTGTGAGGGCCCCTAGTAGATGATTGGGGTTCTTGGTCTAGGACCAAGCAATAAAGACCCCAGATGTATTTTAGGGCCCCTGGATGTGTTCCAGGGAATCCTTGCCCTGAGCTTGGATTGATCCTTGGATGTTTTCCTTGGTGGTTGATGTAAGTCCCTAGATGTATCTAGGGCTCCTGGATGTGTTCCAGGGAACCCATGCCTAAAGCATGAGTTGATTCTTGGTCTTGTACCTTGGTGGATAAGACCCCATATATGTTTTGGGGAAACTTGGTTTTTGATCAGGTAGATCTTGGTGTAAGACCAAGATGTGTTGGTGTGTGATCATCTTCCTCTCTCCCAGAATGGTCCACATGACCTAGGAGAGATTATGAAGATGAGCATGACCACATTGTGAGATGTAACCCTTATGCAGTGATGATAAAGTTAATTGGTCACTTTTGAGAATTATATGGACATGTGTTGCCACTAATAAAACCTCTCTGCCTCTCCTAACCCCTTGTTTGTTCTTCCCCTTTGATTTTTGAATTTGGGTTTGAGTGGGGTTTGTGTTTTTATTTTTTTAGGGCTAAATAAGAATAAAATAAAAATATTAATTAATATTTAAATATAACATATTAAATTAATATTTATATTAATTAATATGTTATTATATTAATAATATTTTTATAAACCTATCCCTAGCCTAAAACTATAAATAAAAGCCTCTCCCCTCACTTTTCACTTCACTCATTCCCTTCTTCTCAAAGTGTGGCAGATTGCTCTGAGTTATTCTATGTGTGGTGCGGCCTCCTTGTAATAGTTTCAATTCAACCTCCTTATGATAGTTTTCAGCTTGGCCTCTTTTCTTGCTTGTTGCTACGTCCCTTCTAAAGTGTTCTTGCTGCTGTCATGCTATGTTAAAGGTTGTTGTGTGTTGATGGTGATTTAAATATTGTTGTCAAGTGTCCTTTGCTGCCGCCCTCTTCTCTCTTTGTCTGTCTACTGAAGCCGACCCTCTTCTAAATGATGGGATCTCCTCTTGAGGCTGTCATCCCTCCTTCTTGAGAAGTTCTGAAGCCCTTCTAGGCTGCAACCTTTTCTTGTTGGGTTGTAAATCCTTTCTATAGGCAATCGTCCCCTAGATCTGGAACTTCCTCACTATATGTGGCTAGAATAAGGGTTTGCTTCCATATTTTTCTGTTGGGGTTTGTTTGTTTTTGTGTGAGATTTTCTATGGTGGCATATCAGTCCTCTTTCTCATTGACATAGATCTAACCCATTGAGGTTGATCCATGAGCCCTAGACTTATCTGAGCATAACTTCAAGTGGCATAGCATTCCTCAGGTGTGGCAAGATTCTCTTCATTACACAGAGGTAAATCTTCAAGAGGTAAGGTGTTGTTTTCAATTTTATTTTATTGCTTATACTCGGATCTAATTGCTTAGAAATATTTCTATGGTTCAATTGCTTTATATAGTTCAAATCTATTGACTTAGCATACTCAATAATAGTCTTATTTTTTAGATCTAATTGCTCAGAAATATTTCTATGGTTATATTGCTTTATACAGTTCAGATCTATTGACTTAGCATACTCAGAAATAGCCTTATGGTTCAGATCTAATTGCTCAGGAATATTTCTATGGTTTAAATGTTTTGCTCAATCAGAAATATTTCTATGGTTCAATTGATTTATACAGTTCAGATCTATTGACTTAACACACTCATAAATAGTCTTATGGTTCATAGCTAATTGCTCATAAATATTTCTATGGTTACATTTCTTTATACAGTTCAGATCTATTGACTTAGCATACTTAGAAATAGCCTTATGGTTTAGATCTAATTGCTCAGGAATATTTCTATGGTTTAAATGTTTTGCTCAATCGGAAATATAGTTTAGATCTAAGCTTTGCTTATTCAAAAATACTTGATGTTTTAGATCTATTGTTTTACTTTACATTTCTGTTTTGAGTTTTATTTAGATCTATTATGCTTTTGTTGATCTAACTAACATAAAAATTTAAAGAAAGTACATTTTCTGTTTTCTTTCTCTAATTCTAACACTATCCATGTTTCTATGGGGAGAAACAACTATGACAGCTGTATATATTCAGAATAGAAGTCCTCATTGTATATTGAATTGCATGAGTCCAGAAGAAGATTTCTCTGGAAAGAAGCCAAGTGTGGAACACTTAAGGATCTTTGGATGCTCTATATATATTCATGTTCCCAAGGACAAAATGAAGAAGTTGGAACTGTCAGGAAAGAAGGGCATATTTGTTGGATATAGTGATGCATCAAAATCTTACAGAATATATGTCCCAGGTCAACATAAGATTGAAATCAACAAATACGTGAATTTTGATGAGAATATTGCCTTCAAGAAATCTATAGAAGATTCCATGGACTCCAATGATGAAGAAGAACATGAAGAGCTCAAGGAAGAAAGTACATGTTCTCCAAAACATACCAGTGAAGAACCAGACCAACCACTTGAACCTGTAGAACCAATAGTTGTACCCAAGAACAAAAAACGACTAGTGTGGCCAGGATCCACCTTATAAGAAGCAAAAAGACATACAACTCCCAGTGGCACCTTCAGGGAGAGTAAGAGGCCCAAAAGGTTCTCTAGTTATGCGTCACTCGTGACAAGTTTTGTTAATGTAGAACCTTCCACCTTTGAAGAAGAAGTCAAGAAGAAAGAATGGAAGGAAGCTATGATGGAAGAATATCAATCCATTATGAAAAATGATGTATGGGAAATTGTGGCTAGACATGAAAGAAAGTCGATAGTAACTTCAAAATGGGTTTACAAGATAAAGCATGCAATAGATGGGGGTATCGATAAATACAAGGAAAGATTTATGGCTAGAGGGTTCTCCCAACAAGAGGGAGAAAACTATGATGAGACGTTTTCTCCAGTTTCCAGATATACCTCTATTAGAGTCATCATATCTCTTGCAGCAACCATGGGTTGGAGTTTACATCAGATGGATGTAAAGAACTCTTTTCTCAATGGAGTAATTGAGGAAGAAGTATACATAGATCAACCTCAAGGTTTTGAGGTACACCCGAGAGAGACCCATTTAGGCAAATTAAAGAAGGCCTTGTATGGACTCAAGAAAGCTCCAAGAGCTTAGTATGCATGAATTGACAGTTACTTGATGAGACTCGGATTTTCCAAGAGCTATGTTGATCCAAACATTTATTACAAAGTTGTGAATGATGCACCAGTGATCCTGCTACTATATGTTGATTATTTGTTTATGACAAATGCAAATCCTCTCATTATTCAGTGTAAGAGGGAGCTAGCCTCTAAATTCAATATGAAGGATATTGGTCTCATGCATTATTATTTGGGACTAGAAGTATGGCAGAAGCATGGTGAAATATTCCTAGGGTAAGGGAAGTATGTTGTAAATATCCTTCAGAAGTTTGGGATGATGGATTGCAAATCCATGGCAACTCCCATGGTGACAGTTCTAAGGAAGTTGAGAGACCCTGATTTTGATCCAGTAGACTCGTTCCTATACCGACATATGATTGGCTAATTGATGTATTTGATTAATACCCAACCGAACATTTTCTTTGTTGTGAACACATTGAGTCAGTTCCAGGTGGAACCTATACATGAGAATTGGATAGATGCAACACACATTTTGAGATATCTTCGTGGGACGCTAAACTATGGTTTGAGATATGCCTCAAATAGTGATGTACAACTGCATGGATTTACTGATTCAGATTGGGTAGGGAGTGCAGATGACAGAAATAGTAAATTTGGTATATGTTTCATTTTTGGATCTATTATGATATCATGGGCTAACATGAAACAAAAGTTTGTTGCACTCAACACTCCAGAAGCAAAGTATATTGTAGCTTGTGATGCTTGTACGAAAGAAGCATGGCTTTGTAAGCTAGTTTCTGGACTATTTGATCAGGTGTTGGATTCAACTGTGATATATTGTGATAATCAAAGTTGTGTGAAGCTTTCAAAGAACCTCGTGTTCCATGACATGTCGAAGCACATTGAGATCAAGTACTATTTTCTTCGTGATAAATTCCAGAAGGAAGAAGTGACTCTCCAGTACATCTCCATCGATGAGCAAACAACTGATATTTTGACGAAGCCTCTATCCAAGATAAAGTTTGCATACTTGAGGGACAAGTTGAGACTCATGGAGATTTATCTCTTGGTTGAGAGGGATGAGATGACTTCCTCAGTTGGGAGGGAGTGTTGATATATGACATCATGGATAGTCAGTGTGTTGGTGGACAGACATTCTCCCTATGGAGAATGGTCCATGTTGACAGATTGTTGGTATGTATCGTGCTAGTACAACTTAGATACGATGCTTCATCATCATGCTAGTACAACTTAGATATGATACAGATGTCTTGAGTAGCATCATGCTAGTACAACTTAGAGATGATGCATATGTCTGAGTCACATCGTGCTAGTATAACTTAGATATGATGCAACAACATCATGCTAGCACAACTTAGAGATGATGCATATGACTCACATCATGCCTGTATGCCTTAGAGATGGTGCATTGACACTATGCTAGTACGGATTAGAGATGATGCAAAGACATAGATCTACATCATGCCAGTACAACTGAGAGGTGGCGCATTGACACCATGCTAGTACATCTTAGAGATGATGTAGATGATACTCCACATCATGCTAGTACAACTTAGATATGATGCATTCACATCATGCTAGTACGACTTAGAGATGATACAGTGGAGGGATTCAACATCTGTTGGGACAATCATTCTTCTAGGATGTATGTCCGGATTAGAAGAATGGTCCTTGTATCACTTTGTTGAGTGAGTGACTTATGCGAGACACTATGTTGAGTGCGCTGAGTTCAACACATGACTTATTCAACATCATGCTCGATTACTTAGATGGAGTATGGCCTCAAGAGATGATGCAGTTGATGATATGTTTTGATGCCAGGATGCTATCAGGTGATATTGATAGTGGCGATGTTGCTTGTGACCTAATCTGCGTGATCGTGAGATAGCATGTGTGGATATGATGATGCTACTTGTTAATACTTCCCTAGCTAAGTGTTTATATTATGGTAGTTGCTGGTGGTATCAACCTCCATGTTAGTTTTCTTCATATGAGATATAATCGATGTATTATTACAATAATGAGTGTTCCATATATAGGGAACATAAGGTGACCATCCATGAAATGATGCGTCCCTTGAATAATCAATAACTATTTGTTATTATCATTTACTTATTATATAATATATATAATAATCAATAATAATTATATTATTAATTATTATCTTTAGAGAATGTCTTCCCGATGTTGTCCAAACATCAACACATGTGTAACCTCTGAATATATTAGAATATTTCAGAAGCTAGAGAAACCCTAAACAAATGTGTAAAAACCCTAGAAGACAAGTTGACTTAGTAAAAGAATTAATATTAGAGTATTAGCCTCTAGCAAGAGAAGTTGGCTAAGATAGGTGACTAAGAGCACTATAAATAGAGGGCGCTTGAGTTCATTTGTACACACACTCTCACTCAAGATAAGTGGTGCGCAAGTCTAGAGGAGGAGTGCAGTTGCAATGACTGCAACTGGGTATTGGTCTTGGTCTGTTGTTTGGGACTTTCTGCTTGGTGCACTACCTTTGGAGAAAGGTGTGCTATCTCTTGGTTATATGTTGGGTCTAGTATTGCTTCCAGAATCATTCTATCTGTCAAAGGTTACGGTGCTCGAGGATGGTTGTGATCCTATGGTTGGGTGACAATATTGTGATATTGTCTATGGTGAAATGAGCACATCAATTATTTTAACCCTAGAAAATTGTTCTATGTCCTTTAACCAGATTTAAAGACAATATCAAGAGAAGGTTCTCCATTAGAAACATTCCTAGGGTTTGCAAGATAGGGTTTATTTAAGAAAATACAAGGGAAAATTGCACTTTCACCACTTGATAAGTACATTCACACTTCATATAGTCAATAAATAAATTCACAAAGATTTAGAAAGAATGCTTACTTGGTAAATGAATGTTCATCCATGAAACCTAGCCATGAATCTTCCATCAAACTTGAGAAAGCACCCATACATCATTTCTCCAAGAGGTCGCATAAGTCATTCATCCATAGTTAAAAGAGAAATATAGAAGTAAACAAATAGTAGTAATCTCCACAAATAGCAATGTGTACAAATGAGGGAGTGCTTCCTCTATTTATATGAGGAAACCAAGAGATTTACCCCTTCTATGAGCTAATATCCTCTAAAATCCCCTAAAACATAACAAATCCATGATACAAGGTGGATAGATCTAAGGTCGACCCCCCAAAATGCCTCGAAAATGTAGATGCATTGCTAAAACATGAAATTGTCCTCCATAAATGCTACACATCTGAGTTTAGAGGGTAGATAAAGGTGATGTCATCTCCAAAATGGGGTGTAAACGCTCCAAAGGTCACATCTCTCCCCAAAAGGTGCAATACATAATCAACAAGTCATGTATTCTCAACAAAAGATCATGTCTCCTCATAAAAAAGTGACACCTCATCATCAAATGTGTTAGGTTGGCTCAAACAAGTGTCACATCATCATCGAATGCAAGGTCCCATCATATGTGCAATGTCCTCCACCAGAATCATGGCATCATCTAGGGAAAGGGGTCCATGACCTCTCCAAAGGGGTGCACCATCATCATCAAGTGCTACATCATCAATCCAAGCCTCAACATCCT
Source organism: Picea engelmannii (assembly GCA_009831015.1). NCBI lineage: Eukaryota > Viridiplantae > Streptophyta > Pinopsida > Pinales > Pinaceae > Picea > Picea engelmannii. Next base: position 10,391 of record ML823282.1, on the reverse strand, counting down.
CAAGGGGGTGCAATGTCATCAAGGGGCTCCATGCTCTCTCCAGGTGACACGTCAAACTCATGTGTGCAACGTCCTAACTCCACGGTGTAACATCCATGGTCCAATGTGTAATGGAGGGTATCAAAATGTGTGCCGAGTCATCATATAGTCCAATGCTCATCATCAATGCTCCAACATCCATCAAAGGGTGTGTAAGATCATCCATGAAGTGTGGGAGAAGCATCATCAATGTCCTCCAAAGGACCATGTCTATGTATGCATCATCATCAAGCATGGGCTCAAAGAATCAAGTGAAACCAACCATCATGCATACAAGAGTCATTATAACATACAAAATTGAGTCATATTGTAACAAACATATATATATAATTAAATAATAATAATTAATACATCATAATGGAAATATATGTCTTATCCAAAATACATGTCTATTAATGAAAGGGCACCCGAGTGGGTATATATGGTCATCATTGTCATTGTAGCGTATATATCATGTCTTATACATTTTACTTAAAATAGATATATATTATTTCATCCTAAATGGATTACTTTATTTTATCCTACTTAAATTGGATATTTTTATAATTGTCAAAGTTTGTTTGTTACAGTGGTATCAAAGCTTTGTTTTCTGATTTCAGCCATTGGTCATACAAGTTTGTAGCCCCACTTAAAAAAAATTCAGAGTTTCTCTAAATTTGGTCTTTGACCAAGACTTGGCCCTTGGCCATTCAAAGTTAATAATTCTGTTGCATATTCGAAAATAAACAAAAATAAAAAAAAATCAATTTTTGTTGAAGAAAAAAATTGATTTTGCTACAAATCCTTATACCATACAACTACCACTTTACTACTATTGTACAACCATCAAATTGTTGCAATTGTACAACTGTATGATAAAAAAATAAAATCGCTTCGTGCAGAAAATAAAAAACATACCATTAAATTGGCATCAATAAATTAACAGAGCCATACAAGCAATCTAACAATTCAACCGTTGTACAATTCAGTCAGTCATTTGTTCGTACATTGCCATGACCGTACCATCTGATTGCTGCAACACTCGTTCTATACCATGACGAGCAATATCCAGCCTACTGCAGAGTCATTAAGACTCTGTCAGTGCATGGATATTCTCACATGTATCCGGATAACGACTGCATACACATCGGCATATATGTATTGTCCGCCATCCTGCCATGGAAGCACATCACCGCATGGACCATGGGATGGTCCTGGCATGTTAGACATGCATATTCCCATTGCATGCACGATCTCCTCCACGTCAGCACCTGGATCCAACAACCCTTGGCCCCCTGTGCCGTTTCCGTTTTCCATTTGCTGCTTAATGGATGCATGTAAGTCTTGACTAATGGATGCATGGTTTTCGAGGTGATTCGGGATCCGCCGTCTTTCTGTACTCTGATGGATTGGGTAGATTTTGTGGGAGGTCGAGGCGCGACGAGCAATATCCAACATTCATCCCGAGTTTAATTATCCATCTACCCACGCTCTGGTTCTCAACATATCCAGAACCGATTTCATTCAGCTGGGTTTTCTTCCGTCTTCCAAAAAGACTCGCGATACTTCTTTGCTGGTTTGTTGACCGAGATCTTCTTAGGCACGGGGAATCTTCCAAGCTCATCCGGATACAGGTAAATTTTAAACTTGAATTACCTCGTCGTATCAAATCGAGTCGAGCCTCTATTTTATGGAAAAAAAATGCTACAACAACGATATTCCTGAGTTTAAATTTTTGAATTTTGTAAAATTTCACAGGCCCTCTGTTTTATCTCCCGCACATTTTTTGAATTTTTTTAAATTTCAAAGACCACTCTCCTTTTTCTTTGACATCCCCTGCGCTATGGTTAGCATCCACCATTTTTAAACTCCCGATTATCTTAAAATAACAACAAGTTTCAGTCAACTACCATTTGTATTTATTTTCAGTTGTATTATCAACACGTGAAAATGGCAGCGCCGTTTCTTTTATATTTACTGCTGGCCGATGGATCCTGATTTAAATTTAAAGTGTTTTCTGAAATTTTCATTAACTTTGGGTCATGTGCAAAAAGTAACTTTTATTATTAAATAAATACTTTTGAGTGGAAATTATGCAGAAAGATTCCCATTAGAATATTATAAATTTTATAAAAGTTCCTTCCCAATTGAATTATTATATAATATTTTACATTAATAATAATTTATCTAATATACAAAATATTGATAAATACTAAAAATAAATATATTATCCAGAAATTATAGTTTCTTTGAATTTTTCCACAAATCAAATCTATATATATTGACAAAACCTTAAAATCCTTCTTGATTTGGTGTTCAAGAATATTTATCGAAAATTTGGTGTCTCTATTTATTATTTATTATCCATCATAAATTATTTAGGGTTAATTAATATTTATCGATCATAAATTGTTCAAGAATATTTATCGAAAAATTCGGTCTCTATTTAGTATTTATTATTTATTGTCCATCATAAATTATTTAGGGTTAATTAATATTTATCGATCATAAATTATTACTATGTTATTAATATTTATCCAAAAATTTTGTGTTTTTCAGGTGGCTTCCATTAAATGAACAAAATGATCAGAAATTGGTCGAGTCTCTATTTTATGGAAAAAACAATGCTATTTTGAGGGTTAATTCGGTTAGTTTGACCCTATTCAAACTCTGCCTGCCACTTGTCATATCCATTATTCAAACTCAGGAAAACGAGGGTTTATTCGGTTATTTAAATAGGATTGACAAACAAGTTTAAGCAGGAGCTAATTTGGCGGATCACCTCATTTCTACAGTTTTTTAAATACGAATCTCTAAACCCACTGTTTTCAACAATTTATTACGTAAATGGCGATTTACCTAAACCCACAGTTTTCAACAAATTTATGTAAATGGTGATTTCTAATTATACAATTAGAAATTACGTTGTTAATTGCATCGGCATATATCCATGGATATACTCACATATATATGTTACTTTATTATACATGTGGCTAGGCACCGAATCCTTCAGCTTTGAATGCTAATTAGTTTTTTAATTAATCAATTTTGTATTTTTTTCATCTTTCCATAGTTTAATATTTTATTATTATTTTTCAATATTTAAATTTATTTTTTTATGGTACTATTGTGATTAAATGAGGATCACCTCATTTGTACAGTTTTTTAAATCAGTTTTTTAAATACAAATTGTTCAAAATAGTTGCAATACAGGTCCATTTTGTTGGTGACTAGAAATACATTTTGCTGCAAATTGTTCCAAATTGCCCAATTCTAACTTCAGTAAGTTTTGTCAAAATTGTTTAGACGAACAGATCGCTGCAAGTTTTATAGTCTTAAATCAGTGCAGTTGTACGAGACAAACTGCTCGCGTTTGCTTTTCAACAAATTTTCTGCAATTTCAGTTCAATTCAAGGTAATTTCTTGGTCGTAGCATTGTTTTTCTTGTAAATTTGTTTTTTGACGATCTTTTCTCATGATTTACAAAAAGCGAAAAAAAAACAATGAAATTAAAACACGGTGTACCTTTTATCCACATATATTATCTAATTCATTCATATAATTCATATAAAAAAATTCTTAATTTATATATAAAGTTTAATATTTTATTAAACATTTTACATTAATCCATAATTAAATTTTTTTCTTAATTCATATAATATTTTAAATAAAGTTTAATATTTTATTAAACATTTTACATTAACTAATTACTAATCCATTGTAATATATCCAATGCAAATCAAACTTTCAAGTAGTCATAAGATAACAATAGATACTAATCATAAGATATAATCTTCAATAATAACATATGTAATGAAAATGTAAGCCTACCCACCCTTTATCTTTAAGATTGTGTCCATTTAGTATCAAACTTTCAAGTAATCATAAGATAACAATAAATACTAATTAATAATAACACATACTAATCAATGACAACAATAAATACTAATATATTTTTCAATGATAATATATGTAATGAAAATGTTAGCCTACCCACCTTTTATCTTTAATATATTCTTCAATGATAACCCATGTAATGAAAATGAATATCAAGAATAACATAAAAAAACAATGATAAGGAGGAATTAATAAATGGAAATGCAACTATGAATATGTAAATAAGTGAGAATTAAATTTAACATTTTTAAATTCTAATCCATTAGTTATATGTAATAGAACTATGATAGTTAGTTATATGTAATAGAATTATGGTAATTTGGTTGTTGACCAACTTTCTTATAGATAAAATATTATTATTTTATAAATGT
>ML823281.1:0-11265 GCA_009831015.1 Picea engelmannii | reverse complement strand
CCTAACCCTAGGAGATGAAGTGCCAAAAGTCATGTGGGCCCCATTTGGGTAAGTTAGTACATCAACTTCCCGGGGTCGTAACTTTTGCATACGATCTCCGTTTTAGGTGTGTGATAGCTCGTTGGAAATGTATCATCGAGGAGATTCATTTTGGGGGCTCAATCATGCCTTTGGATATCATTGAGAACCTCGATCTCAAAAGAACCTTCATTTAAGCCCTCAAAATGGCCGTGGAAGTTAAAATCTGCTAAAATTAGTAAATTGCCAAAATTGTCAAAAAACTATTTTGAGTCAGTTGGAAAAGGTGGGTGACCACCGATATCCACTTGGATCAATATTGGATAGTGGTTTGATTCCCTTCCTGACCCTACCCATTGTCTAAAGAGAAAATGCTCTTCCACCAAAGAATTTGAGATCAAAAAATGGTCTAATCTCTTTGATGTATCATTACTTTATTAATGTAACATTACCTTATTAATGTATTACTTTATTATTGCATAAATACTTTATTAATGTATTAATATTTTAATACATTTCTAATACTTTAATACTTTTTATAATTATGAATACTTTATTAATGTATTAATATATTATTGTAATACATTATTAATGTATTTTTACTCTAATAATGTATTAATATTTAATCAAAACATTAAATGTGATGGCAATAGTTATTAACTTATTTTTGGTAATTTATGGAAGAGCCTTTTCCCTTTAGACAATGGGTAGGCTCGTACTATTAAGTCCAAATTTCAAAAGCTTCAAAATCGCTGGTACTTTGATTCTGTGGTTGGTTGTTAAGCATTTGTTGGAAACTGTCAAGGTGTTGTAGAAGGTAGAGGAGTTGGGGTGTTTTTGTTATGCTTTGTGTTGTTAGATAAAAAATTCATAAGACTTTTATGATTTTTAAGATTTTTACAATCATTTTCCATACTCTAAGGATAAAAAAAGAAAATATTCCTGAATGTGTCGTGTTCACTGACAGTAGACACATTTAAAAGAAATGTTATCATAATCAACTAACTACCTGTAAGATTCATCCTCAATCCAATCTATAAGAATCCTATCTGATAGCCCTTAATAGTACCCATTTTTCACATTAACTTCCACTGGTTGTAAGAAAGATAAAAGGAATCCACGTGTCCCAAAATACATTCCATTCCGACTCTTGTTCAATCCTCCTGCTGTTCTCATTATTTAACTTAAGCTTGTAAACGCTCAGCTCACGAACACCTTCTCCTTCAAAATTACTGATATAATACAAAACAAAATTAGACTTGTTTCTTCGTTGTCCACTACGCTTGTCATCCTCACCATCTTCGAACTGCAACAATAAAAACTCAGGTTGCTACATCATTTATCAATTCTTCAGGGACAGCCGGAACTGTAAGATTCACTAGACTTCCTTTCGTTGTGGCTCTAAACCCAGATAAATAAGCTGTTATACTCAAGGTATTTCGGGTCTGGAGTGTGGAATAAAACGAGGGACTTGGAAAGAATACGGGGATTTTGTAGACGAGCGTAATATGGGAAAAAGTTTGTCATGGCATCAGCCCACCATCGATTCAGCAACGTAAAGACCGGCTGGTTATACCATAGAATTTGAGTGATCACCTCGCCCAGTACAATGTCATCGCACAGGCCAAGTACCGAGGAAAAACAAAAGAAATAATGTAAAACAAATGAGAACTCTAACATAACAAAATCAAACAATTAAAATAATGCGTTGGAGTTGCGTGATGTAACACGTACTACTGTTATCAGCTACTCTTGAAGGCCCATTGTTACTAATTTCCTCAGCTTTCCGTTTAATAATTTTACTGTCCTTTTCAGCTACTCTCTTCTGCTCTGTATTTTTCAGAAGGAGACAGAGATAGTGTATAGACTAACCTGCAGAAGCTTTTATTCAAGATATATTTTTTGGCCTCTACACATTCCATAGATTTATACTTCCATAAATGCACTTGAATAAACGCGCCTCTTCGTTGTGTAAATTCGTCAATCCAATCTTACTCTCTGAAGTAAGAGCCGGACCGTTAACTAATGGGTGTCTAATATTTAGTGTGTTGTCCCTTCTTTAAACTTTTTTTAACAGGAAATGGAACTAAAAACCAGGATGTGACAATCAATAATTTATGAACAAGCGCGCAATATTCAAGTCTTGTAATTTCTCAAAGTTGAAGCGTGACACATTTTTGCTGATCAATAAAAATAGCTGCTGGTGAAGGCCGAAAGGCTGAGAAGATGAAATGAATCTTTAAAAGAATATATTAAATTTTATTATCTATTAACAAATAAACTATTGGGCTTCATTTATCTTGTGTTAATATTTTAATTTTTGTTAATCACTTAAGTGGCAATCAGTTAGCTATCAAAGTAATTTTTAAATATGATTAAGTAAATGTAAAAAAGTAAACACATACACTGATGTCTTTATAATAGCTAGGAAGTTAATGATTGAAATCACAGCCATTTATTTTGTATGACTACTAAGAATATTCCAACCATATTTAATCCTGTCCATAGAAAACTTATTAAGCACTAAACCCCTATTAAATCTGTCCATTGTCAATAGGTATACGCCTTTCGGCCTAACTTTAGACGTAATTAATTTTATTATATAGTTTAAAACAAATATATACTTAAAAAAATCATGGTAATAAATATTTTCTTCCATTACATTGTTCAATAATTACTTATATGCATACAACTATTGAATATAGATTATGGTCCTGATTTAATATCCTTGGAATATTTGAATATTTTTAGTGGAATAAATAAAAAACCACAATATTTTTAGTGAAATATTTTTACTCATCACAATATTTATATTAATTTACAATATAGTCTATTAATTAATTAAAATATTAATAATGTAATGTATTAATTAATTAATATATATTATTAATTAATACATTACTAAAGTACTAATACACTAATCAAGTAAAACATTAATAATACATTAAATACAATAATATATGCATTAAATATATTAACAAATTCAATACATTACTAAAGTATTAATACATTAAAAAATCAATATACTAATAAATAATACATTAATAAAGTAGTAATATATTGACTTTAATGTATTTAATAAAATATTATTGTACTAAGATATTAAATTGTTAATAATGTAATAATACATTAAAGTATAAATTGTTTAATTTATACATTAATATTGTAATCTATTAATTAATTTATACATTAATACATTGCTAAAGTATTAATACACTAATAAAACAATACATTAATAATATATTAAATACATCATTAAATACATTAAATCCAGTAAAGAATATATTATTAAAGTTGAATATATTAATAAAGTATCAATATAATAATAAAGTAATTAATAAGAATACATTAATCTATAACTTAACATATTAAATTATTAATATATTAAAAATGTAATAATATATTAAAATATAAATTGATACATTAATAATGTAATGTATTAATTAATTAATTTATACATTAATACATTACGAATGAATACATTGTTAAAGTATTAATACACTAATAAAATAATACAAAAATAATATATTAAATACATTAAATCATTAAATCCATGAAAGAATATATTATTAAATTTTAAAACAATCATAAAGTATTCATTACAATATTAATGAACACCTTGCTAAAGTATTAATACACTAATAAAGTAATATATTAATAATCTATTAAATACATTAAATCAATGAAAAAATATATTATTAAATTTTAATACATTAATAAAGCATTAATATACTAACAAAGTAATATATTGATGTTAATTATTTAGTAAGATATTATTAAAATATTAATTCATTAACAATACATTATTACATGACTTTAATCTATAAATTAAAATATTAATACATTAATACTTTAATGTATTAGTTAATTGCTACATTAATACATTATTAGTGTTATTTTAATAACACATTGATGTTAATGAATATAGTAAAATATTAATAAAATATCAATACATTAACAATGCATTATAACATTATTGTAATCTAATGTATAAATTAAAGTATTAATACAGTAATAATGTAAGGTATTAGTTAATTACTATATAATATCAATACACTAATAAAGTAATACATTAATAATATATTATTAAAGTAATAATACATTATTAGATACATAGTTGGCTATGATCATTGTTTGGTATGGTCATGTTTATGAAAGACATTAATAAAATAATTTATAATGTAATGTATTAATTTAATTAATTAATGCACTCATAAATTTTTAATAAATACATTATTAAAACATTAATACATTTTTTTTGTTGTAAATAAGATAAAAGAGAATCCTTCTATTCAACCAAGAAGAAAATACAAAGTGTTACAAAGACTTGTTGATAGCTTTTCCCATAAGGAACAATATGATTAGCAAAAGACCCCACAGAGAGAGAACATGGGAACACTAAAGACTAACCTATCCTAAAAGAGATCCACAAGGAGTACATGGGCATATAAGGATAAAACATTATAAAGAAAAGGAAAAAGGGTCAGGTCATTGTGTTGACCAAAGAGGATCCCTTCTATGTTTTTTCTTACAAACATCAGTCCAACTAGAGGAACATATAGGTTGAGCATCCTTCATCACCAAAGTCAACTGGTCTCAGGAAATGTAAGAGTCTTGAGTTATGTGCACGTGCATGGGAGTCTTTTCTTTTGCACGCTAGTGTAGTCTGAAGTTCCATGTGCATGCCATGGATCCTGACCCCTTACTAAAACATTAATACATTAATAATACACTAATAAAGTATTAATACATTAATGTATAATGTAACATATTAAATTATTAATACATTAATAACACATCTTTAAAGTACTAATACATTAATAAATACATTATTAATGTAGTAATACCTTAATAAAAACATTATTAAAGTAGTAATATATTAATAATACATTATTAAAGTATTGATGCATTCATACATTAATTGAAAGTGGCCATGGTTTCTTATGGTTGACCATGACCATGGTTAACTTTGGTAGACCTTGGTTGAGTTTGGGAATGAAAGGTTGAATATGGTTGATCGTGGTTGTTCCTCACTATGGTTGATTGGGGTTTATTATCGTCGACCATGCGCATGGATGACCTTCCTTGACCATGTTGATCTGATTGTGGTCGGTCAAGTTGATTATGTTTAACCATAGTTTACTATGGCACTACTACATTGCAATGTTGATCATTGTTTGTTCATCACATTGCGACATCAAGTTTTGTTTGTCACATTATGACATAAGATCTTTTTCATCACATCACATTGTAAGGTTTTGGTCATAAAATAAGGATGGAGGGTTTTTATTTGTCACACTATGTCATTGGAAAAGGTTTCTCATAGTCTAACAACGGATTATGTTTGTCACATTGTGACATTAGGAAATGTCCATCTCATCGTAGTGTTTGTCTATGTTTCTCACATTGCCACATTGGGTTTTGTACATCACATTGTGACAATGGGTTGTGTTTGTTCCATTGCGATGTTTCAAAATTTTTGTTGAAATGTGATGTTAGGATATGTGCGTCACATTGTAATGTGAGGACATGCTCATCACATTTGTATGACAAGGATACGTTTCACACATTACGACGTCTATTTTTTTTTCCCAGATTATGATGAGAGCGATATGTTCATCATATTGCAGTGTTTGTATATTTTTCTCACTTTGTGAAGACACGACTATGTTCATCACATTGTGACGACATGACTCTGTTCATCACAATGTGACGTTTTTATATGTTAGTCACTTTGTGATGGAAAGGATATGTTTGTCACATTGTGATTTCAATTTAAGTTTGGCACATTGTGATAAGAGGGCTATGTTCATCACATTGTGACATTTGTATATGTTCGTCACTTTGCGACATTAGTGTGTTTGCAACAACAAGGCTATGTTCGACACATTGTGATAATAGTGTTATGTTTGACACATTGTGATAATAGTGTTATGTTCGACACATTGTGATAATAATGATATGTTCATTACATTGCAAAGTCATTTTATATTCATCACATTGTGATGACATGGCTATGTTCATCACATTGTGAGGTTACTATGTTTAGTAGATTGGAACATTACTATGTTTGACACATTCCAACATTTGGAAGTGTTTGTCACATTGCGACATCGAGATATGTGTGTCACATTGCAACATGATGAAATTTTCATCACATTACGATGATAGGGTGATGTATGAAACATTGCGACATCTCCTTATGTTCGACACATTGTGATATTACTATCCATATTGTGACCACATGGATATTATCGTCACATTGCGATGTTAATATGTTCAACAAATTGCAACATTAGTATGTTTTTCACATTCCAACCTTCGATTTTGTTCATCATATTGCAATGACAAGGCTATGTTCATCACATTAGGACATCTGTATATGTTCATCCCATTGTGACATTACTATGTTTTTCACGACAGGGCTATGTTGATCACATTGTAATGTTATTTTATGTTCGTCACATTGCGACGATAAGGCTATGTTCATCACATTGAAACATTACTATGTTTAGTAGATTGCAATGTTACTATGTTCAACACATTCTGATGTTTGGAGGCATTTGTGATATGTCAGGATATGTATGTGAGATTGAAATGTGAGGAAATGTTTGTCACATTGCGACGACAAGGAAATGGGCGACATATTGTGGCATCTGTTTATATTCGACACATTGCAATGTTACTATCCATATTGTGACAACATGTCTATTATCATAAGATTGTGAAATTACTATGTTCAACAGATTGCAACACTACTATGTTCATTAGATTGCAACATTAAACTATGCTCGTCACTATGCGATGTTACTATGTTCAAGGCATTACAACATTACTATATTTGTCATGTTGTAACATCTAGTTTTGTTTGTCATATTGCAACATCAGGCATGTTTGTTGCATGACAAGGTTGGTTTGTGTTTGACACATTAAGAAGAGGAATTATTGGTGAAGTTTTAAAAAAAAATCTAACTAAGTGTTTCTTTTATGAAAAAGATAGGAGCGTTGAACTCATGCAATATAATACATAGAAGGAAAGTATTATTGCATAAAATTTGTATTCATTAAATGCATTAAAAAATACATTACAAATGTATTAATACCTTAAAACGTTAATAAAGTATTAATAGAGTAATAAAATAATACATTAATAAAGGAGTAATAAATTGAACTTAAGTAATGTATTTCATAATACATTATTAAATTAATAATACATTATTTTTGTAATGTATACATTAAAGTATTAATATAGTAATAAAATAACACATTATTAAAATATTAATACATTAATAAAATAAGCTATCAACTTCTCTTGAAGTCCCATTGTTACTAATTTCCTGAGCTTTCTGTTTTAGGCTTTTCCTCTTTGAAATACTTTCCATTTGCCTCTACTATTTTGCTCTGTACTTTGACAGAGATAGTCTATATATATCCTAACCTCCACAAGCTTTCATTATATATATATATATATTGGCCTCTACAAATTCCATAGATTTATACTTCCATAAACACATTTGAATAAACGCGCCTCATCGTTGTGGAAATTCGTCAATCCAATCTTACTCTTTGAAGTAAGAGCCATACAACCGACTAATGGGTGTCTAATATTTAGTTTGTTGTCCCTTCGTTAAACCTTTTTTTAGGTTTTGTTTCCTCAAAAAATTCACACTAATTATATTAAAATATAATTTTTGAGACATCATCATTATTTGAATATGTCTATTACAATATCCGACCCACTCCCAATATTTCTTCAAAAAAATAGATTTAGAACTTCCATACAAAACAACCAAGTTCTATGACACTTAAATACTCCACAATCTAGCAAGACCAACTATTAACTTAGAACCCAATACAAAAATACCAAGAGAGACACCGATATTAAAAAATGTCAGAGTGTTGGACAGTTCTAGTCGTCTCTCCATCCCAGGGATAATAGAAGAGACTTCCACTCGATGCCAAAATAGCTTGCTTTGATAGCCTATCTTCCACCAGATTAGTCTCTCTATAGATATGCTGAAAAGTAATATCCCTGAAAGTAGAAATCAATTCACTAGTTTTTCTTTTCCAACCTTCTATGTTTATAGCCCGAAGTTTTCCTTTTTTTTAAGCCAATCAATTATTAATTTTGAGTTGGCTAGTAATTGAATATCCTGAATATCCAAATGCTTTGCAATAAAAAGAGAAGCCCACTGTCAAATCTCTATCTTTTACAACACCGTCTACTCCACAACTGGAACCCCCTGCCACCGAAGCTCCATCAAAAAAAGCCTCTGCAAAACCAACAATCATGTTTATCATATTCACTCTTAAATTATGATTTTTTTTTACAATGGACATATTCCTGAAAGCTCCAATAGACCAGTGAACAACTGCCCTTGAAGAGGGAGTCTTTCCTTCAAAGAGCAATCTATTTCGCTCCAGCCATATGTTTTAGCAAATCAGCAATGGAAGATTTTGACAGTTCCTTCTTCCTTCTCCACTCGTCCATACATTCACTTAAAGAGGATCTTGTCCACAACAGTCTCAAATTTAGTAGTTGTGCACAATATGACCAAGCCTCCTTTGTAAAGAAACAATGAATACAAAGTTGAGGTATGTCTTCCGCTTGTTTCTTTCACAGTAAGTAATAGCCTGGGCCAATCGACCCTTTTGCTTGGAGATTATCCCAATTAAGTAACATGTTCTCCAATACCAGCTAGAAAAATAGAATGATTTTCAGTTGAACATTGTGTTTCCACAGATTTTCTTTCCATCCAAGCCGTATTGGGAGTTTCTAGGTAGATAGAATAGCATTATAACATTTTTTTACTGTAATGACCCGTGAGAGATCTCCCAGTCCATAATAGAGAATTGGTACCATCCCCCAACAGGGTGACGCCTAATTTAACATGAGATGGAACTCAAAACTAGGATGTGACAATCAATAATTTATTAACAAGCACGTGAGGTTAAGAAAAGAAATACTCAACTCGTCTAATTTCTCAAAAATGAAGTGTGACCCATTTTCTTTTATCAGTAAAATTATTTTTATTCTATAGTTTAAAGCTAATATATACTATAAAAAAAATCATGGTAATGAAATATTTTCTTCCATTGCATTGTTCAATAATTACCTATAGGGGTACATCTATTGAAAACAGATTATGGGTTTAAATCACACATGTGGTTTAGTTTATAGATGTGGTTTATATGACCTTGATTTAATATTTTTGGAATATTTTTAGTGGTCACAATATTTACATAAATTTATAATATAACTTATTAATTGATTGAAACATTAATAATATAATGTATTAATTAATTAATACATTGTTAAAGTATTAGTATACTAACAAATTAAAACATTAATAATACATTAAATACAACAATATATGTATTAAATACATTACTATGTATTAATACATTAAAAAAAATTGATACACTAATAAATAATACATTAATAAAGTAGTAATGCATTGACTTCAATTTCTTTAATAATACATTATTGCATTAATGTAATGTATAAATTAAAATATTAATATATTAATCATAAAATAACATATTAAATTATTAATATAATAATAATGTAATAATACATTAAAGTATAAATTGATTCATAGATACATTAATATTGTAATGATATTAATCTATTAATTTATTTATTCATTAATACATTATAAATGAACACAGTGTTAAAGTATTAATACACTAATAAAGTAATACATTAATAACATATTAAATACATAATAAATATATTAAATTAATGAAAGAATATATTATTAAATTTTAATACATTAATAAAGTAGTAATATATTAATAAAATAATACATTGATGTTAATTATTTAGTAAGATATTATTAAAATATTAATGCATTAACAATACATTATTACATAACTCTCATCTATAAATTAAATTATTAATACATTAATAATTTAATGTATTAGTTAATTTCTACATTAATACATTATTAGTGTATTAATAACACATCTTAATGAATTTAGTAAAATATTAATAAAATATCAATACGTTGAAAATACATTAGTACATTATTGTAAACTAATGTATAATTTCAAATATTAATACAATAATAATGTAATATATTAGTTAATTACTACATAATATCAATATACTAATAAAGTAATACATTAATAATATATTATTAAATTAATAATACATTATTAAATACATGGTTGGCTATGATCATTGTTTTTTATAGTCATGTCTATGAACGACATTAATAAAATAATTTATAATGTAAAGTATTAATTTAATTAATTAATGCATTCATACATTTATAATAGATACATTACTAAAACATTAATACCTTTTTTTTTTTTTTAAATAAGCTAGATGAGAATCATTCTATTCAACCAAGAAAAAAATACAAAGTGATACATAGACTTGTTGATAGCCTTTCCCGTAAGGAACAAGACGATTAGCAAAAGACACCCAAGAAGAGAACATGGGAACACTAAAGACTAACCTATGATAAAAGATATTGAGAAGGAGTACATGGGAATAACAAGAGGGTGGAATCACGAAGGTGGGTTACACTTTCGTGACAATCTGGTCTCCAAAATTTCGGAAAACCAACTTTCGGCCGAACTACATATATTTTTCGGCCGAACTATTGCTCGGCCGAAAACATAAACGTCAAATCGAACGGACCCATAACCGGGCCCTCGATTTGCGTGAAGAAATTTGGTCGGCCGGATATTTTTTTTCCGTCATCTTTTTTTCGGCCGAATATTCTTTCGGCCGAAAGATTGTTCGGCCGAAGAATCTTTCGGCGGAAACATAGTTCGGCCGAAAGTGGGTTTATATAATTGCCACACATCGATTATCATTGTTTCGAATTTTTTTTGTTTGTCGAGGGCTCTGTTGTCGCCGAAGTCGCCGAAGTTTGAGCAGAGAACGCTGAGGACGTGGGAGCTGTGGACGCAGAGAACGCCGAGGACGCCGAGGTCGTGGGAGCTGTGGACGCCGAGGACGCCGAGGACGCTGAGGAATTTCGAGGTAATCCTGTTCGTTTCATTTTGAAAATATAACTTTCGTTTTGGTAATCGTTTTGAAAATATAACTTTCATTTCGTTTTGAAAATATAACTTTCGTTTCGTTTTTGTTTCGTTTTGGTTCGTTTTGGTAATATAAATTCGTTTTCGTTTTCGTTTTGGTAATATGAATATAAATTCGTTTTGGAATATAAATTCGTTTTCGTTTTCGTAATATAAATTGGTAATATACGAATTGGTAATATAAATTCG
>ML823280.1:64649-84338 GCA_009831015.1 Picea engelmannii | reverse complement strand
ACCTGATGTGACGCAAAAACTACACTTGTTTGGATTCAAGCGGATTCGGTAGTAGCGACATCGTTCAAGGATAAGTCGGAGGTGTTCTGGATGATCATCTCTCTTGCGAGATCGTGACGATAAATCATCGAGGTAAGCCTCGACTATGTGTTTGAGGTTGTGGAAAGAAAAAGACATGGCCCGCTGAAACGTAGCTCCATCATTTTTCAGACCAAAAGGCATCTTACAATAAGAGAATGTACTCCATGGATAGATGAAAGTGGTTTTGTGTTAGTCTTCGAGTTTGATTTGTATCTGATTGTATCCCGAAAAACCATCCATGAATGAAAAGGCCTCGCATCATGCGCATTCAGTGACTATCTGGTCAAGAAATGGCGTGGAGAAATTATCTTTTAGGCAAGCCTTGTTCAAATCACGGAATTCCATGCATACGTGAATCGTACCCTGTTTTTTATTGACTGGCACGGGATTCGACACCCATTGAGTCAATTGGACGGGGTAGATGAAACCATCTTTAAGTAGTTTCTCTACTTCAGCCTTGATAGTTGTTTCTTTCCTAGGATTGACTGGACCAAGCTTCTGCCGGACCGGCTTGACATTAGGATAAGTCATGATTTTATGTTCAACAATTCTTGGGTCTATGCCTGGCATTTCCTCATAAGACTAGGCAAAAACATCGTTGAATTCTTTAAATAAATCTGTGTAAATTTGAATTTCCTTGGGGGAGCAGTCTGCTCCAACGAAGATATTCTCCATGACGTCAGGGGTTCTGGAGATGTCAATAGGTATCGTCTCGGCTACTGTGGCCATATTTCCTTCAGCGTAAACTGCATGTGTTGCCAAAGGATTGATAGGACAATCTTTATCTCCATTCATGGTTAGAGTAAATTCTCCTGCTTCAATTCATCTTAACTCTGGGAGGAAGTAGGATCTATGATGAAGATCATCCCAGGGTCTGTCCGAACTAGTCATTGCCTCAATAATCACTTCGTCTGAAGGCAATACCAAGTCTGAAGAATCTATATTAGCAAGGGAACCTTGAGCCCAAATAGGATCGAGCATCGGATCTAACTCTCGTATTGGAGTCGGATCGGGGTCGGCAGAAGCTAGTTGAATGATTGAGTATGCAACTTCTACCGTGGACAAAGGCATGGCCATGCCATGGTGCTCTATCCCTTCCATCGTAGTGGATGGGGAAGGAAGGGTCCACGGATCATGAAATTACGTCGTGCGAAACGACGAGATTTGAAAAATTTTAGCCTGAGGTTGGTCGGGGACAGCTGTCATATAATGGACATTGTCGGTCGGAGGCGGGTAATAGAAAGTACCCATCAATGATGGGCACAGATCAACCCCTACATTGACGATTCCAAGTTGGGGGTTATCAATCATCGGGACTGTGGAGACTCTCGATGAAGGGTCAGGATGGGAGAAGGATAATTGATCAATGGTCACAATTCAGCCCTCGTGAGGAAACAACAAGACCTAGAAAACTGTCGCAACCATGGTTTGCATAGCGTAGGTCCAACTCCTGCCTAACAAAAGATTGTAGTCAAGGGACGCATCAACCACTTCAACTTCAACACACACGATTTTTCCCCCCAACTGCACAGGGAAAGAGGGGATGATCCCATGTGGTCGAAAAGAATGACCATCAAAAGTTGTAATTAGAGTAGGCGACAGAGACAAAATGGGTTTTTCGATGGCCTTCCAACATGCCAAATACATCACGCATGTCAAGGCACCCTCATCCACCACTATACGAAAAATATTCCGGGTAAAAGTTTTCATGGTATAAGCCACTACTATCTGAAAAGCGACGTGGTAAGGAAGATGAGGTTTTAAGTCAGAGTTATCAAGCATGATCGTTCCCAGATTACAAGTCTCGGCAGAGCCTAGGGCATCTAACAGGGCCTTCTCTGGGAAGGGCAACTCTGGAGGACTTCCAAAGCAGACATCGCACAAGGGGTTTGTGATAAATCCTCCACCACAGAGTAGTTCTGGGCGGGCCTTGCATTTGGGTTGTAAAAATATTTTTTGAACGCACCTTTGGGGATGTGTGTCGTTGTTTCTCCCAACATCTTATCAATCTGAAGAGGAAGAGGTGGGTTTTTGGCCTCTTTACCCTTCTCAGAGGTGCCTAGCTTTTCGCAATCATGTGTTATAGTCATTAGATAAGCATCACCTTTCATCATATAGACGTTTGCAGATGAAGGATTACTTGAAGACGGAGGGGGTCTTTGACTACCCCCTTCTGCGCTCGAGGAGGCTTGAGTTAGATTTTGTCCATATGGGAATGGGTTCGTTAACACGACAGGTTGTTGTTGTGTTAATAACTTATGGGCCTCCGCAAGCCGAGGGCAATGATGGGTCGGGTGGTCTTCCTTGCAAAGATTACAAGGATACTTTGACTTCTTCTTTTCAGTGTCACCTCTTCCAGCATTATCGGTGGGTTTCTTATCCCCCTTACCCTTTTTCCGTTGTTTCTTATTTCCATCAAGTTGTTGGGTGGCCTTTGGGTTTGTCGTTTGCACACTGTGTACATCCGACTTTTGGGTAGGGGGAGTAGTCGAACTAGTGGTTTGGTTGGAAGTTATTTGTTGCATCGACAATTGTTGCAATTGATTTCACAATGGATCAGCGGGCTTGGTTTGTGCTGAACCAATAATTCCATCAGCATGTGGTCTAGACCTTTTCCTAGTTTTATCAAGGATTGACCTTGGTGCATCTGGAAAAATCTCATAGAGTAAACCAGATTGAGAGTAGACTAGCTCTAGTTGTTGTGCTCTCATTATCGCGTCTTCCTCGGAAAACACTCTGGATGTTGCGACGTCTTTAGATAACTGGGGTACCAAAGACTTAAGGAACCACTCTAGCAGGAATGCTGGTGGGACTGGCACTTTGATCAAACTCTTCTGGCGTATCCATTCTCAGATATGATCCAAGATATGGCCTTCTTTTGTCTGCTCGAAATTGGCCAGCAATTCTGTGTCAGTGTCATATCTCACGGGTAATTGGAAATGGTTCAGAAAAGCCATTGCCAATTCACCAAAGGAAGAGTATTATGAGCGGTCAAGCTCAATGTACCATTTCGCAGCACTCTCTATGAGAGTGCATTGAAACAATCGTAATTGAACGGAGTCGTCTCTTAATGAGTTGGATGAGAACCATAAGTGGAAGGTAGTCATGTGATCACCAGGACCTTCGTTAGGCTTGGCCTCGAACTTGGGAATGTTTGAAGGCAACTTGGTCGGCATCGGAGGCCAACTTAGATCGTGATAGATGGGGTCATTTAAGAGCCTTGTCAAATCTGACAAGTGTAGGGTTTCCAGAAACGGTAGTTTGGGTTGTGGGTTGTAGCCGGGGGAAAAGGAGCCTGGGGTTTGACTGGCACCAGGTTGCCAAGAAAAGTTAGGTTGTTTTCCAGGGCTCTGGTAATAACCATGACCGTGACCATTGTACAGATTGGGCGCTTGTTGAGACATCATCTGCTGGTTCCCGTAATAAGACGTAAAGGTTTGAGTTTGCATCACATTCCAAGGATTTTGGGAGGGGTTTCCCCTTGCCAATCCGACGAGCATAGGTGTTGGGCCTTGCCCGGAGTTCCACTGGGTATGGAAATAGTTGCCCCTGATCGGCATCCCTGGCAAGGGGACTGGTCCCTGCCATGGATTCCAAGATCCTTGTGAGGAATGAATTCCTAAGTGTGCACCTTGTGCAAGAATAGTACCCTGTACAGGATGTGGTTGTCCATAACTGGGGTTTCCCCCGGCTGAAACGGCATTTGACGAGAAAGCGTTGTTACCAAACGCGTCGAATAAATAGAAAGGTGTCAAACCAACTGGCATATTATAAGGAGGGAGTGCTTGACTGCCTGCTCCAAAAAAGTTTATGTTAGGCCCAGCGGAGTGTTGAGGAACACCGCTGAGCAAGGAGGACGAAGGGGGTATATGACCCCTGCCGTAAGGGAAAGCGATAAAAGGAGTGGAAGTGCCCCCAATAGATCCTTACAGAGGAGCGTTGGAACTCCCTACCCCTAGACCCAAAGTTTGTAGAGTGGAGGAGGAAAGTACAGTACTCGTACCGAAGCCAGGCATCCTGTATGAGAAAGGAGAGCTTGTTGTGTTCTGAGTAAATGGAGTAGTGATCGCCACCATAGACGGAATCAGACTGTTGCCCGAGGTAGAAGCAGTCGATACCATGGTGGCCCAAACCAACGACAGTTGGTTAGGAGGTGGAACACCCCCAGTAGTGACAATCGTGAAGGAAATATCAGTATTCCCTGAAGAAGTGGTAGTGTGTGCTTCCATTGTTGTTGGTGACACTACCGGACACTCATAAGGTAGAACCTATATGACGATGGGCATCGATAGATCAATGATGAGAGGGTTGTAAGGACCAAGAGCCTCTTCTCTAAGGTCAAAAATGATTGGTTCCTCCATAATCGAAATTTCTTCTCTCGAAGATGGGTTGGGCACAGTTTCATGTAACTGGTTGTCTCAAAAGACCCTTGTTGGTCTAATTTTTTCCTTAGCAGTGGCGAGGGGGTTTGAGGTCAACCAGCGGCAAGCCCAAAAGCCTTCGCGACTGGTGGAACTCCTAATCCTCCACTGTGTGAGAATATCAAAGACACACTAGGGAAATCTATAATCGTTTGAAAACCAGCACGCACTAAAAAGTACCTATGAGATAAAACAAGCAGTCACTAACTAGTTGGAAGAACAATTACAACAACCAACACTAGAGAAACTTATCGGTGCAAGTGCAACTCAAATACGGAAGCACCCTCCAAGTATACTCTACAAAGAATGGCCCGATGTCTATTCTAGGTACCACGGTATACCCCCATAGTCATCTATGTAAGTCACTAGAAAGATAGGCAACTAGGTTGCAAGTGTGCAAACAGTCACCAGGCGGGTACAGTCGACAGTTGGGTGGACCGCAATGAGTAGGGTATCAAGCCTGAAACCTATCAAGGGTATCGAAAGCAAGTGTTCTAGAAGATGACTGAGGACCTCAAATGGATTCGAAACCCATGAAGATCTGTGGCAAATGCAATCAACGAAATCCCAAGAAGAGCCCTCTATATGTGTTCCCCACTACATTTGGTCGGGCTTTGGAGGGGTTATCTTCACTACCTTTCCTTACAAAACCTTGTGTTTAGCCCCTGTGTTAGAGGGGGGTCCCGGATAAATTTTAGATACTGGAATTTTGACATTCCCTAGCACAGACTCTTATATTTGTTTTCCAGCCTTGAAGAGTTTCCTCTCCAATCCTAAATCAAGGCTCTAGCCTAGACTAGTTGTTGTACCCTACAAAACATAAAGTCTAGTTGATTTTAATTAATCGTTAATTTTTATGGGCTTGTTTTAAGTTACAGGTTATGAAAGTGAAACTAGTGATGTTTTGAGAGATGAAAGAGAAGATAAATAGCAAGCTGAAAATAAAATAACTTCTTCATGTCAAATTCAGATTTTCTCTTTTTTTTTTAAAACTAAACCAACTTTTCAAACTTTTTCTTTCCAAGATCTTTAATTGAAAAACCAAACAATCTTTCGCTCGACTACGAGCTACATATTTTCCTAGGTCAATTAGCCAAGAACTTATGAAAACAATCTTTATCCTATTGATTAATGCAAACAACCAACTCTTTAACCAAACCAAGAAGTAAAAATTTTCAACATGCTTCAAAATACTAGAATTGAAAAATGGATTCCTTTTTCTTTCTTCTAAAGCAAGCAAAATGATAAAGTGAAGACAAAACAGAAACCAAAAAGCACTTCTGGCCCTACTGCGGATCCCAGGGATTCACTTGACCAAAAACTCAAAAAGGGTAGATATCAAAAAAAAACTCACAGATTTGTCTAAGACTCTACTACAGAAAATTCAAGAAATTTGTTTGATGAAAAGAAAACTATGCTATGGTCAAACCTAGGCTACCAACTATGATCACAGAGACCAGGGCAGAGACCAAAAAGACCCCTGAAAAGACTGTCTTCTGACAGGTAATAGGATGACCGCCTCTCTCTGTCAAAATATCTCCCCAATCACAGATATGTGACTCTGACCACAGCAGCTAGCGTGTATACACATGTTGTCCAAAGGTAGAGTGTGTATGCATGTGTGCAGAACTACTGCAGGGCGCATATAGCTCTGTAAACAATCAAAAAAAATGAAAAACATAATCCATCCCAGGCAGGGAGCACTGGTACTGAAAGCCAGAGTCCCTCAAAGACAGAGAAAATAACTTTGGCAAAGAAAATGCAAGGAAACTTTTGATCAAACAAAGTTAAACTGAGGGTATTTCTATGTTATAGACTGCAACACAGAGACTATGACCAAATCCAGGAAATCCCTAAGAAGTATCACTCCTAACAGGGAAAGAGGATGAATGCCTCTAAAAAAAAACAATTTGGACTTAAACATGCAACTGACACTTCAGCAGCCCAACGGATATACGCGGGTTGTCTAAAGGTAGGGCATGTATATGCAGGTAGGGATTCTGTAGGCCGCGTATACCTCTGTAAATTTCCGAGATGAAAATTAAACAGCCAAGCAATCATGCAGGGAGTACTGGTGTGGAAAACCAGAATCCCTACAAGCTCAGACTCTTGCAAAAACTTAGAAAAAAAAGGTGATAAACCAATTCTAAAATACCCAAAAAGTATCCCCAGAAAACCCTAGAGATTCCCCAGTATGGTTGCCAATTCTGTTGTGGGTGGGAAATCCCTCCTACGGACTAGCATTAAGGGTTTTATCATGCATATAGAAATGACCTAAAGTCTCCTACTTTCTACCAACATCCCAATCATAAACCCCATTATTCATATGCAGATTCAAGGTTAAAGAGATCTAGTTACTGTACCTTAGTTTTCGTGTTTGATGTCGATCCCTTTAATGTTTGGTCGCTCCTCAACTGCAACTCTCCTTCCAACGCTGACCTACATTCATAAAATTAAAACAAAGAACTCGACATGCATATGATCTATAAACTAATGGGTTAGAGATTCTATCAAAATATAATCAAATTTAAATATTGACAATCTCATATGGCGGGACAAGAAAACTACTTGTTTTATTAATCTCACAAGAGTAACCTTACAATAGTGAGATTAGCCACTGCTCCTCAAATCTGGTCCTGGGCTCCTCTTCAACTTTGCTCCAACTGCATCTGTATATGCTTCTCTTCACACAATAGTTGCAAAAGGTTGGGGCAAGGGGAGTACTAAATCGGGTATAGTTTCTTTGTTATGTTTTTTCCTCCTCCAAATGGGACCCCTACCCCTTCTTTTATAGGCTAGAAAGAGCTAGGTATTTTGTCGAGTGACCGACTATGGACGGTTAGTCGATTTAGTTAACTTACCCAAAATTGTGTGTTACATCTACAACTTTCCATTTTTTCGTACTTTTTAAGTATATGCGGGTTGTAGTGGGTCAGCCAGCATACACACGCATGCAGTAGTGGAGAAAGGAGCGTATGCCTTCAAAAAGAGTGTTTTTTAAGAAGTTGTTTAGTAGTGGCTTGGAAAATAAGTCAAATGAGATGGCCTGATGCCAGGTAAGCATGTCTGGTGAAATTTAGGGTTTTAACATAGACCAAAATCAAAGGAAGAAGAAAACAAATCAATGAAACAACTTTTCGAAGAAGAAGATGAAAAAGAAGTAGAAGAGGAAGATGAAGATGAAGAGAATCCAACAGAAGCAGACGAGCAAGTTTAGAAAGTATCTCCAAAGACACCTAGCAAACGAGTACAGAAGAATCATCCTTCAGATCAGATTATTGGAAACAAAGATGTAGGAGTTGAGACTAGAAGAAAAATCCGTTCACCAGAACAAACACACCTAGCACTCTTATCTACAATTGAACCAAACTGTTTTGAAGAAGCCAGCAAGGATGGATTTTGGAATAAGGCCATGGATGAAGAATTGGATCAAATAGAGAAAAATGACACTTGGGAATTGGTTCCAAGACCAAAGAATAAGAATGTGATCGTCACAAAATGGGTTTTCAGGAATAAATTGAATGAAGATGGACATGTTACAAGGAACAAAGCTAGATCGGTATGTAAAGGATATGCACAGATTGAAGGAATCGACTTTGAAGAGACATTTTCCCCAGTTGCCATAATGGAAGAAATTTGTTTACTTTTAGCTTATGCATGCTCCAAAAATGTTAAAGTATATCAGATGGACGTAAAATCATCTTTCCTGAATGGGGAACTTGAAGAAGAAGTCTGCATTGAACAACCAGAAGGATTTCAGTTGTCAGAAAACATAAACTATGTATGTAAATTAAAGAAGGCCTTGTATGGTCTAAAACAGTCTCCTAGAGCATGGTACTCCAGACTGGATAAGTATCTGCAACAGGCAGGGTTTAGAAAAGGAACTGCAGACAGCAACCTCTACATCAAGGTAAGTCAAGGTAATATTTTATTAATTGAAGTTTATGTTGATGATATTATTTTTGGTAGTGATGATGACAGGTTAAGCCAAAAATTTGCAAAATACATGCAGAATGAATTTGAAATGTCATTACTTGGAGAACTGTCCTTCTTTCTGGGACTTCAGATACATCAAAGGAGCCAAGGAATTTTTATTTCTCAAACCAAGTATATTAGAGAAATGCTAAAGAGGTTTGGAATGGAAGATTGCAAACCAATTATCACTCCCATGCAAACCAGCTAAGTTGAGAAAAGATGATGATTCGAAGTCTACATATCAGAAGCAATACAGGTCAATGATTGGCAGCCTACTATATGTGACAGCATCCAGACCAGATGTAATGCAAGCAGTTGGAAAGGTGGCACGATTTCAAGCAGCACCAAAGGAATCACATGTATTAGCAGTAAAGAGGATCTTCAGATATCTTAAAGGAACAAAAGAGTTTGGATTATGGTATCCAAAAGGAAAAGATCTATCACTTGTTGCCTACACAAATGCAGATTGGGTAGGTTGTATTGATGACCAACGAAGCACCAGTGGAGCAACGTTCTACTTAGGTGAGTGTTTGGTATCATGACTAAGCAAGAAACAATCATTAGTATCTCTATCTATAGCCAAGGCAGAGTATATTGCAGCAGCAGCATGTTGTACACAAGTTCTTTGGATGAAACAAACTTTGACAGATATACAGGTTGAGTATGATGATCCCATTCCAATATATTGTGATAATACAAGTGCCATTAGTATCTCAAAAAACTCGGTGATGCACTCCAAGACGAAGCACATTCCAATCAAGTATCACTTTCTACGGGAACAGGTTGCAGAAAATAACATCAGAGTTGAATATGTGGGCACAAAAGAACAAGTGACATACATCTTTACAAAACCACTTCCACGGGAAGCCTTTGAATATCTTCGCCAAAGACTTGGATTTATTTCTACTCCAAAATGAATGTTTTTTTAATGTTTATCTTATATGTCTTAGATGTACATGAAGAAGCACCATAAGAGGACAGTCCAGTCAAGGGGAGAAGCCCCAGATGGAAAGATACCTTTGTCATTGATGACAAAGGGGGAGAGATTTATCAGATGCAGAGGACAGAGGCATGGTTCTAGGGAGAGCAGATTTATCAGATGCAGAGGACAGAGTCATGGTTCTAGGGGGAGCATGAGTGATATGATTTCAGTATTGCATCAGAGTGTTGTCATCAATGCCAAAGGGGGAGATTGTTGATTAAGGTTGGTTGTCATTGATGTCAACCCTTGAACAAAGCCCCATAGCACAAAGGTTTGGGTAATGGAACTAAGATTGTTTGATGTAAATATGAATCATTATTGTTTTGTCATGGTTTATAAGAAGTAAATATGGATGAACTCCAAAGTGGTCCTCTTATGGTGAAATCCCTCACGAGAAGATGCTTTGCGGAGTAAGAGAACCCATGCTTAATTGTGGAATAATGAGATGAAGGATAGTGAATTTTTCAGGGAAACTATCCTATATGGATGGTGCTTATCATGCCATTTCCGGTGGTATGTAGAACGTCACATAACTCCTCACGGTTAGAGAGTTATGACCATGTGAAATTGGAGAACCCGGGTTTGGGTAATGGACCCAAGTTTGTTTGATGGATAACGGTATGATTTTTTATATATTTTAAGCTAATACTATTCTATATGTATAGTACATGTCATTCCATTTCTGTTGGTATGTGCAACGTCACATAACTCCTCACGGTTTGAGAGTTATGGCCTTACGAAGTTTGAGGACCCTCACATGTCATCTAGAAGCCCTAAGAGGTCAAAGTAGTCAAAGTGGTTTAAGGGGTTTTAGAAGGTAAATAATAAAGTGAAGTGATGAGTGTATTATAATTCAAAGTGAATACAAAATAAATTATTTCAATAATAAATTTAATGGAGAAATTAGAAGTGGGTTAACCCTAAAATAAGGAAAGTGGGCCAAGTGACCTAGAAGATGTTTTTAAGGAAGCTACTAGGAGAGTATAAATAAGAGGTCGGGCTCTCTCATTTTAATCACACTTGAGAATATTGAATATCTATAGGTGTCTGAGGTAACCAAGGATATCTAAGCCTAAATTCTAAAGGAAGGTGAATTAAAGAAGGTCGAAATGCAAGGAAGGATAATTTCTTTTGATGGTGCTTTCTAAGGTGTTTCGGGTAAAAACGTCATAACTTCTTCATAACAGATCCAAATTCAGTGAGACAAAATGTGTTGGTTAGGGTACAGTCTGTAGTATGTTTTGTAATAGTTTCATATCAATTCAACAAAAATTTCGTGTAGTGCACGCTCTACAAGGTCTCTCTTTAGAATAAGCCAGAATTCAGCAAGGAATATGATCATATACACCAGGTCTATTACAGAGCTACAAATCAGATTTGGATGATGAAATTGATGAGGGAGTTTGGTTGAGGTACATGTTGATTACATGGTTGAAACAATTAATTGATGATTTGGTAAATACATGAGGTGTATAGTTAATGATGTTGGTCCATATTGATGAGTCATAGTTGATGAGTAGTTGACACATGATTGGTACATACTTGGTACATGGTTGGATGCACTTCTTTATGGTACAGGTTGATTACAGGTTGTTTGGTAGAGGTTGGTGCATGGTTGATGGACTTTTTTATGGTACAGGTTGATTACAGGTTGAGGTACAAGTTGATGCATGGTTAATGCATGGTTCAAATTTATTGGTACATGTTTACAACGGTATATCTCACAGTGATAGTGTGATAGTGGTTCCAACATTCTACTTCTACTTCAGGGTGGCAGGATGGGGCAAGGATAGGTGGTTGTAGTCATATTCTAGTTGTAGCCAAAGAACATAGGGGGTTGTAGCCTCCTTCTGGTTGTAGCCAGAGAATTGGGGAGTAGGAGCTTCCCTCAGGTTGTATCCTGAGAAACTAGGGGGTTGGAGCCTCCTTCCAGTTGCAGCTAGAAAACAAAGGAAGTTGGTGCTTCTAATGAATGTAATTCTTCAAGACATATAAGAAAAATCATTCTGTGGTTTTCTCCCGATTTGGGTTTCCATGTAAAACACTAGTGTATTATGTATGTGTGTGATTGTTTATTTCTTACTGCTCATTATTGGATAATAATTCTACATTGATATAACATTTGAAGAAAAAGGATTGCAATTATGCTATTATTGATTCACCCCCCCCCCCTCTCAGTAATCCAACCCAATCATTCTAAACTAATAGGTGGCCTAGATTTTCCCTTTAGCAGTCAGGTGCAAACCTTAGGACCAACATCTTTTGGCGCCGTTGTCGGGGAACAAAGTAACGAAATATCTTTCCTTGGGATAACGACAACGATCATATCTGATCTTTGATGGTGAACAAAGACCGGACACATTCAGACTGCATATCATTCACCTGGTGACTCTATGGTTAAAGGATCTAGTGGCGACTCCACAGTTTTAAGAAGTCATATTTTCATATGGAAGCCATCTTGTCTAGGAGGTTTGCTCCTTTAAATTTCTCTGTTGTTCCTGGTTTTCCAAATGTTTTTCCTACTATAGATGAGTGGGGTCATTTTTTTCCCAGATTTATAAAACATAGAGATGACAACCCTGTTGAGCATTTTCTTGAGTTTCATGAACTCATGCATCAGTGGGGAATACATCATGAGTATGTATTAATGAAGATGTTCATGTAATCATTAGAGGGAGATTCTCATGAGTGGTATCGATCATTTCCCCCTGTTAGCATCTCCTCCCTAGAATAGTTCCATGTTGCATTGAGTAAGCATTGTAACAGGTTTTTTCTAGCTGATTTACATTTTGAGACCTGTTGTGAAGAATTTGAATCTCATATTCGACAGTCACTTATTAGTTCTTCTAGTAGTGAAAATAAAGGGGAATTTTCCATTGAGGAAGTGGAGGAAGATTCAGTTACATATGAGTCTTCTTTTGATCATTTTATTCAAAAAGATGATGTTGGGAATTACACTAATGATGAAATTGATGATAAAAAGGTTTTGGATACACCTTGCATTATTCTAGGTGACTCGGGTAGTCATTGTTATGATACATCTATTGTTCTATGTTCTCATAAATATTTGATTAACTATGAGGAAAGTGACGTTGAAGGTCACGAGCATTTTTTTCCCCTTCCTTATGAAATTGTTGAGCAACAGGAAATCTATAAGTCTGAAGATGACATTCTGGAGCTAGACCGAGGAAAAACCAGCAATGCAGAAGACATACTCGTTCATTTAAAACAAAAAGATGAGCAGTATTAGGAGTATTTTATTGCCCTTTATGGTTGTGAATCACATGACTTTCATGAGCCTTTTCAACGAGGACAGGAGAAACTCAGTATTGTCTATAATGCATATCTTACACAACAACTTTGTCCTCTCAACCAATTGGAGGATTTTCATGAGTTTCAAGATCCAATAGTGAGATGGATGGATTCTTATTTTTCCAAAATCCCAAAGGTTGGAAGTTTTAGCATGATCGTCATTTGCAACTATAAGTACTAGATGCATGCCAACTTTTTGTTGCATTTGATATGTCCTCGTTTGATTATTCTAAACAGTGACCTGCATAGAGTTACGGTTCTCAGTCAAATTTTTCTTGGTTTCATTGGAAGTGGAATTACACATGATTGAGTTGGTTTTCAGCTGAATAGAGTAGGTACTAGGAGAATAAGCTCATAGTTCGAGCATTTTGTTTTTTAATTTTTAGTTCATAGATTGTTTTTCAGTGTGTTGGTTTTCAGTAGCTTGTTTGAATAAGAGACTCCATAGCCCAACAAAGGCACTGGGGTTTAGTTGCAGTTTCAAGTTTCAGTAAAGACTCCATATCCCAACAAGGCACTCGGGTGTAGTCTCAGTTTTTAATTCAATAA
Source organism: Picea engelmannii (assembly GCA_009831015.1). Taxonomy (NCBI): domain Eukaryota; kingdom Viridiplantae; phylum Streptophyta; class Pinopsida; order Pinales; family Pinaceae; genus Picea; species Picea engelmannii. Next base: position 71,018 of record ML823280.1, on the reverse strand, counting down.
AATGAATGGCTAAGACACAGTAGCAGATAAAACAGGGTTGGCAAACAAATAGAGGTAACAAATGGAAGGTAAGAGCATTTATTTAATATCAAGGCACCGATCTATAGTTCTTAGCACCTCAAAGGGACGAGCTATCCCCAGTTGGAGCCAACGTTGTAATCTAGGTCTGCACCCTTGACTCTCCTCCCTCTTTTCCCTATGCCTTCATCAAATTTTCCTCTTCTGGTTGGTTAAGTCAATTTCCCATTACTCAGTGACTTGGTTCTTATTAATTTCTTTCTTGATTGAGTCTTTACGCATTTCTGCTTCTATTGTTTCTTGAAGGATAATTACATGTTTTATTTGGTTCGAAATGTTTGTCATCATGTTTTCCATTGATTGATATCACAACAGGTCATCCAAGTTTTTGTATGAACGGGAAATGCCTATGGAAAAACACAGCAATCCAGAGTGGTCAATTTCGGGCTCTGATTGTGGGAACAGACAGGTTAACTTTTGAAGGTGGAGATCCATCAGGCCAATCAGATCGACGATTTTCATGCATTCGGAGTGTCGAAATCGCGTGGGGTTTAACATCAAGAGCGAACCCACGAAGTACAAGAATTACCCGAAGTTTCGAAGAGTCGAAGTCCTGAGAGCCTTCCACGTCACTCCAGGCCCATACCACTCCGAGGGATTTCCAATCACAACATTCATAAAATCCTGAAGCTTGAACACTCGAAGTGAATCTGGACCATTCATCATCAAGGACATTGTGGAGGCAGATATTTCACTTCAGAGACTTAGCACTACGGAAGGTTTGTGAAGCGCTAGAGAAAGAATTACCTGAAGTCCCGAGAGCCTGCCACATCACTCCGGGCCTGTACCACTCTAGGAGAACTTCATGCCTCATAATCCAAAACTCCCGAACGTCGAAGTGTCAAAGTGTCGAAGCATGCAACACTCATCCATGAGGACTTGTGGCACTCATCCATGGAGACACATGGTTTCCATCTGGCCCTGACATGTGGCACTCATTTCTGGTCGTGTGGGCCCCATCATTCATTGATCTTTGAGTGACACGTGTCACTCACCTCATGTGACACATCAGCAGCCGCGACATCATATGACATATGGTCGCCATGTTAGATTCAAAGGCATACCACTCCGGGATATTTCCAATCACAACATTCATAAACTCTCGAAGCCTGAACTCCCAAAGTGAATATGGACCATCCATCAGCAAGGACACGTGGCAACAGATCTTTCACTTCGGATATACAACACTTCAGAGGATTGCACGAGTAAGGAGACAAAAACTCCTGAACCCCAAACTCTCAAAGTGAATTTGGATCGTCCAGATCCAGAGGCCATGTGGAGGCAAATCTCTCACTTCGGGAGTACAACACTCTGGAGGATGGTAAGAACTATGCATTGAAAAGGCCCGAAGCCCGAACTCTCAAAGTAATTGCGGACCATTGATCTCAAATTGACCAACACAGTTGATCCTTCCAACAGGTAAGAAACGAATATCACTTAGATCATAGATTGTGACATGATCGATGGCCACAATTCATTGTGGGGACATAAAATGCTCGGACGTTAATTTTCTAGAGCAGTCCTACAATTGGAACCATGGTATTGTTGGAAGGGTACGTGGTAGCTTGTGGGGGATTGCGGGCCCAAAATCCATGTGGACCCAAACCATCCTCGAAAACTTTTGCAATCATGTGCTTATATGACATCAGGTCACCACGTCACCTCCACTCACCTCCACTCACACTCTTGTTACCGCTCAAATTTAGTCACATGTTTCCCCGACTACTTCCCAAATCACCTATCACCTCCACGCATCCTTTTTTCCTACTGGATGCTCACCTCCATGTCTTCCTATTCACGACCACGTCATCACAGTGAAAGTGGGGAGAAGGGTCAGTTACAGTCGAGACGGAGTGCGCTTAGCTTCCGAAATCTCAGACACAAATAGAGAGTTAAGTCTCAGTCACCGGTCAACATAGATTGGTTCCATAACACTTTATCAGACTACCTCTTCCTCAATCAGAGATATGCTCATGCATCCAGTCTTCCCTAGTGGCCTCCAACAACTCGCAGGCATGCCATTACTCAACACAGATCTATGTTTTGTCACTCCAAGGCCTATTTTCTGCCAATTCAGTTCCTCCAGCGCATGCATCAGTTTTGTCTCAAAGACAGTAGTAGTTTTTAGTTGATTAATTCCAGCATTTTCATAGATTAGATACAAGAGTGGTCTTCTATGTGTGATAAGAACCACTCTTGTTGATTAAGTCCATTGTCTTAGTGAAATTAATAATTTGTTCCACAAACAGTTACCTAAAATTAGGTCTTAGCCCCCTAAGGATGAGAACCTCTGCAACTTTGTTAAATAGGGGGTCTTTGAATGTTTTAAGGGTCGGATTTTTTGGGAAAGAATAGCACTACATCACACTGGTTGGACCCATTCTATGCTTGGATTAAAGATCTCTACCTCATGAACATACTCTTGATGACAATGTTTCGTTCAAATCTTCATGTGTTTTTATCTTATCTTGAATGCAGTTTTTTATTTCTGCAAAGTACATGTCATTTCCTTTCATCTATTATGTAACTTGTCTTTATTGATACACAATCTGTGAAAACAGCTAATGCTTGGTGAAGATTTGTTTTTATCGCAACCTGAAGGAGTAATTGTGTCTTGATACACGTTTAATGTCTTGAAATGATATTTTAAGTATTGAACTTCTTGCAGCAGATTATTCATTGAGTAGTTTGTTGTTTCCCTTTGTTTTCTATTATTTCACTGGTATGTCACTAGTGTGACACCAACCAAGGAGGACCCTCATCCATATCATTCTGCCAATCCAACCTTGCTTTTGTCTTGATAGAATAGCCCTCTGACCAAGCAACAAAAAATTAAAAGAAACAATCATTCTAAACTGATAGGTGGCCTAGATTTTCCCTTTAGCAGTCAGGTGCAGACCTTAGGACCAAAAGTGAGCTAAAGGAAGAAGAAACAATGCACTAGCGGTTGAAGTTATAGAAATCCAAAAACAAGACTCGATACTTTTAAATGTTTCCATTGATGAGGCTGCTAGTCATCATGTGTTCTAATAAGTAATATGTTTTTTCAATTTATTAGTATATTAGGAATCTTTTATAGAGCTTATAGTTGCAACAAGAACTGGGGTTTTTTATTTAAAGACATTTGTAAACTTTGTACCTGGCAAGCAAAGAGCTGTCACTTTTTGTTTAAAATTTCTAAACATACAGTACATGTAATAATGTTGTTAACCTAGCAATAACTTTTTATAATAACAATAATAATTTGGGAAAGAAAGGAAGATTATTGAAATATTGGGAATGCAATGTATAGGAAATAAAATGGAAGGAAAAAAAAGGGGCTTGATTTAAAGGGAATAAGAAAGAAAGGAAGTAACAATTTGAGTAAAACTTAGATAAATAGGACAAGAAATGAACGTAGTAAACGATAAAAAGAGAATTTAAGATAAATAAATGAAGGGAAATTAGAAATCATTAAAAGTAAAAAAAAAAAACGATATAGAAAAGAAGGGAATTGAAAAGAGATTGGGATGTAAATAAAAGATAAAGGTAGAAGACAAAAATAGAGAAGAAGAACCTAATAAAGTATATTAAGCACAAAGATGATGAATAATGGGAGTGGTTAAGTTTATAACTATCTTTTCAATTAAAGTTATTAGGATGTTTTTCAATTTTCATGGCTTCAATGATGATGTAGGTCAAATAATGAGTAGACATCGGGACTTTGATGTGATGAGAACAAATGAGATTCTTAGTGCTATTAGAATGCTCAACAATTGCAATTTTTTTCAAGCAATTGTGAAGTGTATCGACTATGTGTTCTTTAAGGCTAGTTTGGATTGGATCAATCAATTTGGCCAATGCATGATTTGCCACAAGAACAAGGAGTTTGATTACTTTCCTATACTATTCTAAGCTTATGACCAATCATTTTATGATGGGTGGAGTGTCCACTCAAAAAATTGGGAACATTTCAAAACTCAAGCATGGTTTACATCCATAAAACTTCCATAATTACAAGTGATTGTGAAAATCTACATTATCAAATGTGTCAACTTTATCAACATAGTCAATTTATTTAGCTTCTTCAAAATTCAACCATAATTAACAACATAGTCAATATAATCAACCATAGTAAATATAGCCAACTTCTTTCACAAACATTATAGACACCATAGCCAATCCTATGAGGATAGTCAATATAATCAACCACACTAAATATAATCAACTTTTTCAAATGTGATAATAAACAACACAGCCAATGATATCAATATGTGCAACATAGTCAACATATTTGAAACATTTTTTTCCTAGTAAAACTTCACGAAGAAACCCAAAGGATGTTTCCCCACATTCATGGATAACATCCCTAGTAAACTCGTTGGTGTAGAGTAATACACGTCACCTAGGGGAAGTTCATATCAGACAATTGTTATCACAAAACTAGCCAAATACATAACAACATTGGTGACAATCGATTGAGCTAATCCCTTGGGATCACATATTTGAAACATAAATAAACTCCCATTTCAATTATTTTATTATTTCATTAACACCAGCATAAATCTGTCTTAAACTCGAATCTATCAAGCATAGAGAGGGACCAAATTTCTTAATGTGTAATTTTTTTTATCATTTAATTGCATTTCATGAATTAATTCCTTCATATTAAATGATTAAAAAAACAACACTTTAAAAAATGTGATCCCTCCCTGTGCTTGATAGATTTGGGTTAAGATGGATCTATGTTGGTTTCATTTTTTTAGATGTTGTCACATACATATGTATATTTGTAATTATTTATTTTTTAATTAACAATCTGAGTTTAAGATAAATTTACGTTGGTTTAATTTTATATATATATATATATATATATATAATTTTTGTTTTTTTTCATATACATTACATAATGTAACAACATCTCCCCATATTAAAATATATAACACATCACTACTCTCAATACAATCATCACCATTTTAATTTGCATTTACACACTCTTTCAAACTTCTACTTTATAACATATGGTTGATTTGATATGCTTATATCCAGAAGTGATTGTGTTTGTTGTATTTTTGTAAAATTTAGAATAGTGAAAAGTAGAAGTATAGAATGGAACATTGGAATCAATAGTTATTTAAGTTCAAAGCGGGCTTCAATATAACTCTCACAAATTGGATCTTAAGTTGTGTGACCAGTGCAAATTTTGTTGTCCTGGTAAATGGGGAGACCCCTCAAATGTTCCAGAGCGGCAGAGGGCTTAGACAGGGTTGTGCATTATCACCCTTGCTATTCATTCTGATCATGGAAGGACTTAGCTTGTTGTTAAAGAAAGGAAAAGGAGAAGGGAAGTTATTTGGGGTGAAGATCTCCAAGTTAGTCAATATTCTACATTTGTTATTTGTGGATGATGTGTTAATAATGTCAAAAGCTTCACCCGTTGTGTGGTTAGAGATTAAAAACATTTTATCGATCTTTTGTAGAGCCTCTAGACTAATGATAAATTAGTCAAAATCTATATTTTATTTTGTTGGAGCCAACGGTGAGACTTTAGAAGCATTAAAAGAAATTTTTCCACATAGTTTTGAGAAACTCAACAAAGGATTTTGTTACCTTGGATATTTCTTAAAGGTTGATGCTTATAAATTGGTTGATTGGATATGGCTCTTAACAAAGATTGAAGATAGGATTAGGATGTGGTGTAATAGATGGTTAACATTGGGGGTTCGATTCACACTAGTTAAATCAGTTCTAAAAGGACAACTTGTGTATTGGATGGCTTTGGCGGCTATCCAGCCTCCATTCTGGGAAAAATAAGGAAACTAATGTTCAATTTTCTTTGGTCGGACGATAAGGGGAAAAAGCATTATCATCTTTGTAGTTGGGAAATCATTGCAAAACCAAATACATTGGGAGGTTGGGGGATAAAAAACCTATATCTTTTCAATAACGCCTTAGCGGCGAACTCCTTGTGGTGAGTCCTGATGAAAGATGGTGTATGGCATAAGGTGATTAAAGACAAATACATCCAACACAATTTTGTAGTCACCTGGCTAAGATCGGCTCCAGCCAAAGCATCGGCAACCTCCAGACCTGGAAAAATATCGTGAAGTCATTGTACTTGATAACCCACTGGATAAGCTGGAAGTTGGGTTTGGGACACTCGATCTTTATTGGGTTGGACGGTATACCGGGCCTGGGGTTTTCATCCTTCTTATCTGGACAGTTGTTAGCTGAACTGAAAAGAAACAATGTGGTCTATGTTAAGCCCTAAATAATGGCTCATTGCCCCTTAATTGGGGCATATTACATTAG
>ML823280.1:30539-48882 GCA_009831015.1 Picea engelmannii | reverse complement strand
ATTCAACAAGATGTGGCTAGAAGATGATTCATTTTTAAAGTTAATCAAGGAGCACGAGATTCCCTTCCGTCGAGACTTAACATAATCAACAACATTTCAGTTTACTGAAAATTTAAGAAGAAACAAATATTTTGTAAAACCTTGGGCCATATAGAAAAGAAAACGAGAGGAAAAGGAGTTAAAAGAAATCGAAATCGAGCTTACAAAGTTCTCAGATGATGAACAAGATCTATTGAGCACTACAGAATCAAAACCCAGACTACTACACTTGGAAAAAAAGAGGATAAAGTTGCTCAAAGAAAATGAAGAAACTTGGAGGTTAAAAAGCAGAGTTATTTGGCTGGAAAGCGGAGGAGAAAATTCAAAATTATTTCAAGAGTATTCCAAAGGAAGGAAAAATGTCAACACCATATGGCGCTTAAAATATCAATAAGGAAACCCAGAAACCTCCTTTGAAGGGATGTCACTCTTAGGAAAAAACTACTTCAAAAACATTTTAAAGTAGGCAGACAAGCTACTATAGAGGAAGTAGTCAAAGTGGCACAATACTTCCCAAGATTTGTAGAAGAGGAAGATAACTGTCTCCTAATGAGTAAAATTACAAAAAAATAACTCCTAGAAGTTCTACACAGCTTTCAAAAGGATAAAAGTCTAGGCCCAGATGGATGGACTATAGAATTCTTCTTGGGATGCTATGAAATAATAGGAACAGATCTACTGAAAATGGTGGAGGATACAAGGATTTGAGGCTGCATCCGTCCGAGCCTAAATGCCACCTTCCTTGCACTCATCCCAAAAATAGATACTCCAGATACTCTGGATGAATTCAGACCCATCTCAGTCTGTAATTGTGCCTACAAAATCGTCTCCAAAATTATAGCTCGAAGGTTCAAAAAAATCCTTTCCAAGAATATATCGGAACATCAATTTGGTTTTTTGGAAGGGAGACAGATACATGAAGCTATAGGCATAGCACAAGAAGGATTACATAGTATGAAGACCAGGAAACTAAAAGGGGCAATGCTAAAAATAGATCTCTCAAAATCCTACGAAAGAGTTAGTTGGTTGTATATTCGTTTACTATTGACCCACTTAGGCTTTGAAGTTCCTTTTATTACATGGATCATGAGTTGTCTTACTACAGCATCCTTTGTAGTTCTAACAAATGGCTCAGCCTCCCCCTTTTTCACTCCGGAAAGAGGGCTCAAACAAGGTTTCCCCTTGTCACCACTCCTCTTTCTCTTGGTTGCAGAAGGGCTCAGCAGAGCGCTTACACAAAGTTCGAATGCAGGTGAACTTTTGGGGATCAAAATATCACAGAATCTATCTCTTACACACCTCCTCTTTGTGGATGATGTCTTACTCTTCAGTGGAGGGACAAGAAGGGAACCTGAGACATTAAGGGACATACTCTTACTCTTCTCTAAAGCTACAAGGATGAAAATAAATGACTGTAAATCGTCACTCGCTACTTCTCTTCTTTCAGAAGAAGAAGTTTTAACCCACCAAAACTACTTCCCTTTCAAAAGAAGGACTTTAGAGGAAGGACTAAAGTACTTGGGTTTTAACCTAAAACCCAACGACTATAGAAAAGAAGATTGGAAGTGGCTCCTACAAAAGTTGGATAAAAGAATAAATTCTTGGAGTCACCAATGGTTGTCACGAGCAGGAAGATTGGTTTTGGTAAAATCGGTTCTGGAAGCCATCCATGTTTATTGGATGTCTCTCTCTTGGGTCCCTAAAGGAATCCTGAATGTTGTAAGAAAACTCACCTCAAAGTTCCTATGGAGTGGAAAAACTGAGTCACATGTACCTCCTTGGGTTCGATGGGAGAAAATTGCCACGCAAAAGGCTACGAGTGGTTGGGGACTGAAAAACACCTTCTACTTTTCAAAAGCACTAGCAGCAAAGGGAGGGTGGCGTCTTCTTAATACTACTAGTCTCTGGACTAAATTTATCCAACATAATTACATTTCACCTTTTTCCCTTGAAGCCTGGATAAGAAGCCAGCCAAAATCATTGAAAGGAGCCTCGGTGATTTGGAAAGCTATCGTAAATGCTTTTCCAATCATAGAAAGTATCATAGAATGGAATATTGGAAATGGAAACAAACTCAGGATAGGATTGGACCCTTGGTCTGGAAGTGTTGGGAGCCATTCACTCATCGAACAGTTAATACAGTCGTTACATTCCAAGGAATATTTCTTCCTAATTTCTTTGGCAGACTCCAACTTCTCCACGCTTTGGGCTCGGGGATGGAAGAACCCTTTCAATTTGGGACACAACGAAGAAGAATCACGAGAACTGGAACTCTATATCCATGGGCTAAAGCTAGCACAACTCCATATTTCAGACTCTGAGGATGTAATAATATGGAATTATGCACCCTCTAGATCCTATAAACCTAAACTGGGTTACTTAAAGTGCCATTCAGACTTGAATACACAGGAGCCTGTTTGGTGGTGGAACAAACTGTTGAAAGTTCAAAGCCTGGCAAAAACCAGACTCTTCATGTGGAATGTCCTTCGAAACAAGGTCACGACTTGGGATAACCTTCAGAAACGAAATTTTGTTGGACCTGGATGGTGCTCTCTTTGCAAAACAGATGAAGAGTCTTTTACCCATCTTTTTCTTAATTGTAGTTACATCAACAAAGTATGGTTGGAGGTTTCAAAAATTCTAAACTTACAGTGCTTGTGGGAGGGAAGGAACTTCGAACATTCTTGGCAGTTGTGGTGGAATAATAAGTCTTGCAAACACCTAAAAGCACTCCCCCTCTTGGTCATTTGGGGAGTTTGGCTTGCACGAAACTCCATTATCTTCAAAGGTGTTCCTCTTCCACCAGATATCTCGGCAGCAAACAGTGTTTCCTTCTTGCCATCCTCCTCTTCGTACCCTACTAGATCACCCACCGGACAGACGCAAGATTTAGTACTCGACGGGACCTCTCCCTAGGGTTTTTTTGATGGGGACTCAAAACAGACCCACTGTGGAGGGGGAGGATTCCTCTTCCTTTCTTCCTCACACTTTTTTGTCCTAACTTCAGGCCTCGGAACAGGAACAAACAATTTTGCAGAACTAATGAGCTACAAACTACTCATTGTTTTTGCCATTGAAAGAGACAAAAAGTTTATGGGGATTCATTAAATGTTATAAATTGGATAAAAGGCACTCATAGATGTTTAAACATAAGACTTGCTAGATTGGTGGAAGATATAAAATGATTGCAGAAAAATTTTGACTTCATTGATTGCCAACATGTCTACAGGGAAAAGAATAAAGAAGCGGACCAGAGGTTGAAAGAAGGGATCAACTTGGCTATGGGCCAATGAAAATAATTGAACAACATAATGAACAACTAAATGAATACTGGCACAGTCCTTTTTTGGAACACATCTCTAGATTTTGAATAGCACTTCGAAGAACAGGTGCTTGCTTTTGATCAGTGATAAGATTATATTTCAAGCATACAGTATACAATGAAGAAGCCCAAACAGAACAAAGTCTATAGAAGCAGTTCCGAACTACAGAAAGAAACATACATCTATAAGAGTACAATGTAACTGAATACACCACTTTTAGGTGTATATACAGAATGTAATTTTGCTCCTAAGTAATAAAATTACGCTTTTTTTCCAAGGAAAAAAAAAATGTGTGTTATTTTATCAAAGGTGAAGCTTAATTTGCATCAAGCATAATCTTATATTTGGGTTTTGATATATTTTTTAGGAAAATTTATTATGGTTGAATAAAGATTTTGATTTAATTTTAAGTTAAAAAGTTATATTAATGTGTAAAGAGACTTCAAATTAAATAATAAATGTTTATTCTTAATTTTGGATTTGGTAATTATCGAACAGGATTAAAAAACAATTGAAATGTACATTTCTTTATATTTGACAAACATTGAGTTAATGTAGATTTAAGCTAGTGTATTTTATATTTTTTTTTTGAGCAAGAAAAAAACTTTATATTCCATTAAAAGTAATATACGTATTTGGTCCATTTAATAATTGTTCCAAAAAAAAGCCATTTCTACAATTCACCTTTCTTTTCTACTACAGTCACCTTTCTTTTCTACTTTTGTTACAAAAAACATTTTCTTAAGCATTTTCATCTTTTATATCTTTTTCCATTTTCATCATAAATAAAAGGTCATGCCTTATGTGGACCGCCCTTTGAAAAACTCTTGAAAACAAAAAGTTCCATCCTGTACCTCCATCGCCTCATTTCACAAGTTGTTTGTTGCTTCGTTTAACTCTCGGTATATATGTCTACAAGTGAACCACTCCATTACAAAAAGGAAGTCTCAAACCTGTGCCTTTCGATTTGTTAGACATGCCACCTGAATATCTTATTTTCCTGTGACCGAATCAGACACTATTCTTGAGTCAGCGAAAAGATGAATTTTCTGGAGATTTAGAGAGTTTACCATAAACAGGAGGGCCCATAATGTTGTTAGTTCTACTTTAGTGTTTGAACCTTTCCCTGGAGTATAAAGGATGTTATATTAATGATTATCATAAATGTAGAGGACTGCCCCGACACCACATCGTGTTGGATGTCCTTGACTTGCCCCGTAAAAAAATCCCCATGGAACTTCCTTGTCAATTTCGAGCTCAATAATATTTCTATATTTTGGGGCTTTCTCTTGATGCATAAATTCTCGAGAGATTTTTTGAACGAGCTCGGTTTTTTCTTCTTCATGGATAAACTTATTTTGAAAGACACAAGATTTTTGTACCCACCAAATAAAATATAGCAAGAAAAGGAGAATCGATCTAAATGGGTTATCTTTACCTTTCGCAAACCACGGTTGCATCCACTCACTTCTACCACCTTCCAGAGTTGTGGAGCCACACTTAAGCATGGTGCTAACCTTCGCCTAAATATTCTGCGCACAAGAGCAGGAGATAAAAAGGTGTTGCATTGAATCCTCAAAGTTGTTGCATAAGACACACCAGCGTGGGCCGATCCAGCCTCGTTTCAAACTGTTGTCCCAAGTTAAAATTTTGTTTTCTAAAAATAGTCATGTCAATGTCTTTACCTTTAAAGGAGCATTGGCCTTCCACATCGGAGACCACCAAGCTTTCGAAACACCTATGAAATATTCATCTGTCAGTACCTAATAGCCCAATTTTGCTATAAAGGATCCATTTTTCTCATTTTTTGACCAACAGATCAAGTCCTCGGAGTCGGCATGTAGATGAATAAAATTTGATGATAAAAGACTTGTGAAAGATTTCCATTATTCCTGTAGATTTTATTCCATGCCTAAAACTTCTACCACTTTCCATTCACTTCTTCATATTCCATCTTGATCGCTTATATGAGCATCCCAGAGAGAAAAAACTCCTCGCAAGTGCAAATCTTCGACCAAGGCTTCTGGTAGCTTAAAACCATCTCCTGATTTGATCCATGGATCTTCACCAATCCTTAATTTATTTCCACTACCTGTTTTCCAACATATCCAGTTGCCAATCAATGGGTAGGCTTCCATCCACTACAAGGAAAATACCCTCTGACGAAGGCTTTTGCAGACACCCCTATTAAAATAGCCCAAAATTTTGTTTATAGCGAAGGCAAGCGGGTGAATGTTTTTGTATGGTGCATTTATAAATATATAACGAATCGGTGTGTTTTATACAATTGATGCACCGGTGCCCACAAAACTAACACACCGTAGTATGGTTATTTCAAACAAAAAAATATTCCAGTGCACTGCATAAATAATGACACACCGGGGCGCATAGTTGCTCTTAGAAATTGTGCACTGTGGCAGTGTTATTTTAAAAAAAATTATATACAACGGTGTGCTACTTAAAAAATTGCATTGGTGCAGACGATTGATCCCAAAAAAAGGCACACTGTGGTAAGTTTTTTCGAAAAAAATATTCCATTGCACTACGTAAATAACGACGCATCGGTGCAGCTAGTTATTTAGCGCACCATAAAAGGGTTAAATTAAAAACAATTATCGGTCATATTCTTAATCATGCAAAGACATCAGTCGAGAGAGAAGCAATAGTAGAGGGTTTACCTGTACAATGTTGTACGGGATTGGGAGGGAGAGGGAGAGGGACTTGTTTCCTGGGCGTTTATGTGAATTTTTTTGTCTACATTTCAGCTATAAAGACTTGAGTCTAAAGTATAGGCATTTCAACTATAAAGACTTGATTCTAAAGTATAGGCATTTCAACTGTGAAGACTTGAGTCTAAAGTATGGGTAGTCTCTCAAAATTCTAATCTATAATCATCTAAAGCATGTTGTAGACTCAATTATTTGGTAATCTCCCAACTAACGCATTGTTTAGCAAAATTCTAATCTATATTAGTTTCTAATTCACAATTATGTGTGATAATAATGACAATTTGAGTTCTTATGACCACTATGTCCACGATGGAAAAATTTCTCCATGGGTACCTACTACCATCTGGATCGCCCTTCCCATATCGCCATCATGATCGTCCATGATTATAACCTTGTGTGATCTCGTTGTCAATGATCATAACCAACTTGCATGATCATTAATGATCATAACCTGCGTGATCTCGTCGTCAATTATCATAACTTGTGTGATCTCGTCGTCAATTATCATAAACTACATGATCTCACCATCAATGAGCATAACCTGTGTGATCTCGTCGTCAATGATCATAACCTGCATGATCTCACTATCAATGATCATAACTTCAATCTCGCCATCAATTATCATAATAGTCTCTCAATATCTAAAACTATAATCATTGTCTACTTATAATATAGTTGGGATTTCACCAAATCCTTGATTTTATAGCATGCTCAGTCTAGCAAAATTCTAATCTATATTATTGACAAATAAAAATTTCGATAACTTTTTAAGCAAAACGGTGTGTATATTTAAAATACATCGCACCGATGCATCTATAACACCCCAATGCACCGTTGCATTGCATTAATAATTGCATTGTGACATGATTAAATAAAACAAATATGCACCATCGTAGGATTATTTCGAAAAATACACTCTGGTGCACTCAGTGGTATATCGATGTACCAGTCAGCACATGTGCTCTAAACGGATGCACCGTTATAGGGTTATTTTAAAAAAAATATAATCTGGTGAGATTTTTAAAACTATATGCAATGGTGTCACTAATAATAGAGTGCACCATGACATGGTTAAATAAAAACATTTACTCACCATTGTAGGATTATTTCAAAAAATATATGTCAGTGCACTCTGTAGTATACTGACGCACCGAGGCGCACCGTTGCTCTAAAGGGAGCATTGTGTTAGGGTCATTTTAAAAAAAAAAATCGATGCCCTATGTAACACCGAACACACCAGTGCATCGGATAATCAACCACACCATGACAGGGTTAAATAAAAAAAGTATGCACCATTGTAGGATTTTCTTCAAAAAATATATACGTCGATGCACTTCATAGTAACCGAATGCACTCGTGCTCTAAAAGGGCACATGGTGTTTGGGTTATTTGTAAAAAGTATTATCTAGTGTGCTATATAAATATTTTAGCACTGCTGCATTCAATCATCGAGCACACCAGAATAGGATTTAATAAAATAAAAAAATTATCGGCTGTAAAATTCAATTTTACCATGTTCAGTGTTGTACAACTTAAAAGCACCAGTGCAACTTTTTCCTCTCTGAAGCACCCCGTCGTCGATGCTCCCCTTGCTTTTCTTCCTTCTGTCTGTTGCTCTGTACATGGCTTTCGAATTTTTCCAAACAGTGGGCAAATTTGGTTTTTCTTACTATGTGCTAACCATGCCTCCCCAATGACAAAATGTCCAGGTAATATCTTTGTTTCTTTATGACTTAAGTTTTCGGTGGATTAAAATTTAAAATTGAGTTAATTTTTCACTGTTTAAAAAATAAATAAATAAATTATCCGTGGTGCATTCGAGACGTTCGGCTTGCACCGTGATCAGTGCACCCTGTAAATTTACAAGGTGCACCGCAACATAATGTTAAATTCCTCAACAGTGCATATGTAAACATGAATGCATCGATGCAGTAGGATTTCAAAAACGTTCCAACTGAGCGCGCAAAGGTAAAGCTTCTGCTCTGATTTAGGGTTTGATTTCAGTCGCTACCATGCCAAGCCAAGGTGGAGGGGAGTCGTCGCCCCCTCCCTCCCCAACCTCGTCCTTTAGGAAGCTAGTCGCAGCTTGCAGTAAGAAAGCTCCCCAGGTAGAAGCGGAAATTTTTGTAAAGAGACTAGATGATGTTCCAGAGATTAACCTTCCCCCAGAGCAACCAATGAAGGTCACGCTTTCCCTTTCAGATCACGGCCCTATAGGTCAGTTCATGGGCCTCTGGCCCTCAGCCAAATCAACAGACAATTGGATTCAAAGGAACTGGAGGCCGCTGATAACAAACAGCGTAACATGTTACGTGGTTGGAAGAGGATACTTTATTTTCGAGTTCATCTCTTAGGAGGACCGAGACCTAATCTTCAGAAACGGACCATATTTCATGGGCACACAGGGGCTCTATCTGAATCGTTGGACTCCAAGCTTCGATCCAGCCTCGGAAGTGCCAAAAGATGTCCCTGTCTGGGTTATACTCCCGAACCTGCCAATACACTGCTGGAACTCCTCATCACTGCAAGCTATCGGGAATGGACTAGGACACTATATCGATAAAGCCGATCCAAAAGACCAGTATTCCTGTGCAAGGATCTATGTGGAAGTTGATCTGGAGGTCGGCTTGCTGGAAGCGGTAAAACTAAAGGTAGGAGATTGGAAACATCTGCAAAAGCTGGATTACGAGTAGCTTCTATTCAAATGTAGAGGATGTCACGAATATGGCCACTTTCAAAGAAACTGCCCAAAGAACCCAAATACAGAGAAAGCAGGAGAAGAAGGTTGGCAACAACCCCGAAAAGGGAAGCCGAAGTCAAAAGGCCCAAGAAGTGAAAAGCCAGCTCCAGCTCAAGACAAGCATCTAAGAAACAAAGAGACGGCAAACAGCTTCATGGCTCTGGGAGTTGGAGGTGATATGGAGGATCCGTGCAAAGACACCCAAGAGGAAGAAGAACGAGGCACCCAAAACCCAGAAGATGGAGAAACCCAAAAGATACTAGAAGGAGTGGACAAAAACAACTCCCCTCTAAGGAATGGGATGAATCAAGGCACCGAGGATGGGGAGATCTCGTCAGGGAACGATTCAGAAGGGGCAAGCGAAGCCTAGGACACCCCAAAGAAACCGGGAAGAGGCAGGAAATCCAAAAAAGCAGAAAGAGATCAGGAAACCTATAAGGACATTTTAAAAGGAGCACAACCAACCATCAAACAACTGATCGGTGTGAGGCAAACAAGGAAGCTAGCTAAAGCCTCCCAAGGAGGCCATTCCCCCCCTCAAGGTAATCAATGAAGTCAACTTCCTGGAATTGTAGGGGTCTAGGCAGCAAAAGGAAGGAAGAATCTCTCAAGGATATAATCAGAGCATCGAAAGTGGACATCCTACACATCCAGGAGACCAAGATGAGTCAACAGGACTCTATTAAAGTTTCAAAAAATGTTTGGAGAAACAGCCAAGGTTTAGATGAAAACGCCAGAGGCACGTCAGGAGGGCTTTGCACCCTGTGGAACGCCTCCAAAATAGATCTGATCAGCTCAGACTCCTGCATGCATTGGATTTACTCCCAACTCCTCCACAAGGAGTCCAAACATACGGTAAGTCTCTTTAATATCTATGTCCCACGGCATATAGAGGGAAAAAAGAACTGTTGGAAAACCCTCCTAGACTTCTTAACAAGCAATGATCTAGAAAATATCATCCTCGGAGGGTATTTAAATGTAACTCTGGCCCAAGAAGAAAAGTGAGGGGGATCTATGGTAAGGGACCCAACTAGAGAATGGGTGGAAGACCTAATCTCAGCATGGGACTTAATGGATATTAAGCCGCTCAAGGGCCTATATACGTGGACCAACAAAAGGGTAGGTCCAAGGAATATCGCAACCCGTCTAGACAGATTTCTTGTCCAAAGTTCTTTCTTGACAATTGGGCTCATAGCCTCCTCAGAAATTCTCCCTCACAGCACCTCTGATCACAAGCCAGTAACCCTAGAGTTAAAAAATGATCAAGGTCAGGGGCCCATCCCCTTCAGATTCAACCCATCTTGGACACAGGACAAAAATTTTATACGCACAGTTTCCAACTTGTGGACAAGCAGGGTAAATGGATCCACGTTTTATGTTTGGGAAGAAAAATTGTGTAGGCTTAAGGATGCGCTAAAATCATGGGCAAAAAGTCAACCTGACCCAGCCACCTTGCGCAAAGAAGCCCAAAGGCATATGGAGAGCCACCAGCTCGATTTGGAAAATAGGGAGGTCACTCAACAGGACCTGCTTAAAGAGGACCATCTACAAAGGTAGTGGCACAAGGCCTGCAGGGAGGAAGAAGGCTATTGGAGGCAAAATTCCCGCAGTCTCTGGCTGAAGGAAGGTGATAAAAATACTAGTTATTTTCATAAGCAAGCGAAAGCAAGGAAGCATTATAAGGCAGTGACAGAAATCCAAGTCCAAAACATTACAATCTCAGATCAGGAAGGCATTAGACAGGCAACATTCGAAACCTTTGGAACTCTCTACTTAGAAACACAAAGGGCAAGCATTGACCCCCAAAGGTACCCCCTGTCCATAGTCCCAAATCTCATAACAGACGACATCAATCTCAGACTTGTGGAGGAAGTCTCGCAGCATGAAATAAAAGAGGCACTAGACCAAATGCACCCGGATAAGGCCCCTGGACCGGACGGATTCACAGCCAGATTCTACCAAAACTGTTGGGGGGTAATCAAATCTGATCTCACCAAAATGATAAGGAAATCACAAGTGAGAAGCAAGATAGGAGGGAGCACAAACTCGGCCTTCCTGGCACTCATCCCAAAAGAGAAAGGAGCGCTCAATTTTAACCGTTTCAGGCCAATTTCCCTCTGCAACACTAGCTACAAAATCCTCACCAAGATTATAGCAAACAGATTGAAAATAGTCCTCCCTCTCATAGTACCAGAGAACCAGGGCGGATTCATCAAAGGTAGGCAAATAGCAGACAACATCATCCTTGCGCAAGAGGCTCTTCATTCAAGCATCCGCAGGAAAGACAAAGGTATGATTATTAAACTAGATTTTGCAAATGCTTTTGATAGAGTTTATCACAATTTCTTATTTGAGGCAATGAGGAAGTTTGGGTTCGATCAGTCTTTTGTGAACTGGGTTAGAGCCTGCATAGGGTCGCCATGGATAGCCCCCATGGTAAATGGAAGAGCAACAAATTTTTTCCAAGCCTCCAGGAGATTAAGGCAAGGGTGTCCTCTCTCGCCCCTACTTTATGAAATCCAGGCTTCGGTTCTAAGCTACCAGCTGGAAAACTCCAAATCCCAAAGCAACCTTCAAGGGCTAAAACTAGCACAAGGCGTGAAGGAAATTAATCATGCCCAATTTGCGGACGACACCCCCCTGTTAGGAGGGGCAAGCCCAATAGTAGCAAAGAAGTTTAAGGAGGAGCTAGATGCATATGCAGTAGTTTCAAGAAGCGAGATAAGTCAAACAAAAAGCAAGATTTATGGTCGGAATATCACACCCAAAGAAATGTTGGGAATTTCTAGAGTATTGGGGATGGAAGGAAACACCAATTAGGAGGCCTCTACCTACCTAGGAATTCCTATCTTCAAAGCTGCCCCAAGGGCCTCACAATGGAACCACTTAATTGACAAGTTGAAAAAAAGAATTTCCTCCTGGGGGCGAATTGGCTAAATCTAGCAAGGAAAGTAGTCCTAATCAAGTCCGTTCTGGCCAGTGTGCCCATCTATCAGAACTCACTGCTCCTAGCCCCTGGATTCATAATTCAAAAAATGGAAGCATTGCAGAGAAGCTTCCTGTGGGAAGGCGGGAAGCAGACAGGAAGGAGACTACACCTAATAAGTTGGGATAAAATCTCCAAGCCCCTCTTGGAAGGAGGTCTTAACTTTAGAAAAACCCAAGTACAGAATCTGGCTTTGGGGGAAAAACTGCTCTGGCACATTGTCAGCGGTGATCTTGCGTGGAGCAAAGAAGCTCTGTGGAAAAAATATTTTAGGGGCGCTAGGGAGAGATGCATAGAAAACCCCTGCAGGTAGGCTAAGGGGTCCCCAATCTTCACCCTCTGCAAAAATTCCTTGGCTCTCTTCACTCCTCACCTCACCTGGGTGCCGAGAAATGGGAAGAAAATCAAAATCTGGCAAGACTCTATTCTAGGAGGCCCTCCTCTAGAACTAAGACAGGACCTGCAGCGACTAAAAGATTGGATGGACGGGGAAAATTTAAAGACACTCTTTGACATCTCAGCGTGGGGGAAGGACAGATGCAAGTGAGAAACTTACCCCCAAACTTAGAAGGTGACTGGTGCATTCTTAAGCTTTGTCTTCAGGGGAAAGCCCCCCTTAAAAAAAAAGGGAAGGACGAGAGAGGGTGGGGGAAGAATGCTCAACCTTATTCTACCTCCATGGGCTACAAAACCTTCCTAAACATCCCCAACATCCCACCTAATCCGTCCCTCTGGAAATCCATTTGGCGAACTAAGTCCATTCCCAAAATCGATCTATTTCTCTGGACTCTTGGCCATAACAACATCCAAACAGGGGAGAACCTCCAAAGGAAAGGTTGGGAGGGCCCTTTCAGATGTCCTCTGTGTCTTCAGGCTGAAGAAACTTCAGATCACCTCCTCCTCAATTGTAATTATTCAAAAGAAGTATGGAGGCTGGCAATTGGGTTGCAAACCGATTTCCCCCGTCCTCAAGACATCAAGACCCTCCTCCAAAGTTGGGACTCCCTTTACCCCTTCCAAATTCAGAAACAAAGCTTTTCCTCGGGGCTTTGGAGTGCAATCCCAAGGTTCATCCTGTGGGGGCTTTGGTTGGAAAAGAATAACAGATTTTTCAGGGATAAGAAAAGGAGCGCACCCCTAGTGGGCGCCAATGTTCAAGCACTCTTTGGTGAATGGGACAATCGCCAATCACCTATGTCAACCTCAGTGCAGCAGGAAGATGGAAGAAAAGGAAGAGCTCTGGCTGGCCCAGTTTAAAATTCAGAAACAAAATGGGAGTATAGACAGCACCATGCACCAAGAGGATTGGGAAATAAGGACAGGGAAGAAGGAATTCGTCAATTGGAAGAAAGAAAGGAAGGCCTATATCCTGTCATTTGACGGGGCCTCAAAGGGGAATCCAGGTCAAGCAGGTGGAGGAGGGACGATTGAAAGCCCCAATGTAGAAACTTTGGTGCGATACACCCTGGGCTTAGGCATTGTCTCCAACAACTGCACAGAAGCAATGGCTTTATGGCAAGGCATGTGTCAAGCCAGCAAGCACGGGATCTGGAACTTGATCATCATAGGAGACTCCTGAATGATAATTAGTGCCATTATCCTCTCATCCAAAAATCAAAGTGCACAACTTAACAACCTGCTGGACAGAATCCGCCTCCTCCTTAAAAGTTTTGACTCATACAAGTTATTCCATGTTTTGCGAGATTTGAATGGGGACACGGATGCGGAAGCAAATAGAGGCGCCCTTTTGGCACCAGAAAGTTTGAACTTAAACGGTCTTCTATCCACGGTGGAATTACCTTGACCCATCAACTTAGCAAGAACACAGCTCATGCAAGTGGCAAAGATGGGGACAGGATGACAGAGACAGCACCCAAGCTCAACCAGTCGAGGATCGTGTGATAGGACGAAATGGGCAAAGGATGGCCCGAGAAAGATCGAATCTCAGAAAAAGAGGGGACAGTAGGACAACCCGACCAAACCTCTTGGGGAAATCAAAGAAGGGAAAAATGATGAAGGTCAGGAAGACGAGTTTAAATCTGAGACGCATCCTCAGGCTAGGAGCAGTTCTAACCACAGCTGCGCAGAGAATCTGACTGTGAGGACCCAGTGCGCGCGAAGTAGGGGAGGCGAGATGGCAGCGAGTTCCAGCAGCAAGCTCACCACAGAGGAGCGACTGAAGCTCATGGATACAACGTTGGAGAGCTTGAAACAAATGCTACAATTCCAGCTCGATTTCTTAGAGAACCTAGACTCGGAGGCAGGCAGGAGAATGGAGCAACTAGAGCAGGACATCTCTAATGTAAAGTTCGATTTCACAGAGGAGCTCAGCAAACTGCACCAAGAACTGAAGAACCCAAAGGACAAATTTGAGGAAAGGATTGGTCAGCTGGAAGCCAAAATGTCTCAGCTAAATAATGAATGGAGGAAGGACCCCAAAGAATAACCAGCCTCTCGGTCTGAAGCGTTATCTTCTCTTCTCAAGCAACTTGACATTTTGTATAGAAGTCAAGGCTCTAAAATAAATCTGTAATAGTAGGAGGTTTGAAACGCTTCTAGGGGTGAAGGCCCAATCTTAGTATTTCCAGTAGTAAAGCTCAGCTCTTTACAGGCATCTGCTCAGTGAAGCTCTGCCATTTTGTAATCGAACAAGTGGCTAGTCCACCCTTTAATACAAATCTCTCTAAATGTTTCTGTCAAAAAAAACATGAATGCATCAACACGTCTGTTTATCGATGCACCGCATAAAATTATATAGCTATTCGGTGATGCATCTCAATACCTCTAACCATTGGTCCGTTATGGTACATGACGCACCACATGAGTTAGATATATTATTTTGTGTGGTGTGTCAGTATGTGTGCGCGTTCATGTTTACAAACGCACTACTATAAAAAAAAATTGGCATTTTGTCGTGCTGCGCTCTGTAAATTCTCTGTGTGCACTGCAAGCGGTGTGAACTGAACGACTTAAATGCACTGCCCAAAAAAATTAGATAAAAACTGCAAAGTTTCGTACTCATCAATTTTAAAAAATTGGTGGGGCGTTGCATCGTCATTACTAAAACGCACCGGTGCATATAAGGAACGTATACTCACCGCCTTAACTAATTTTTTAAAAATTGTTTTACAGTGCATTATGATTTTAATTTGTATTTTAAATGGTGTGTAGGGTAGTCATAACACATCGGTGGGGCAGTGAGTCTCCATTACTTATACGCACCGGGGCATATAAGGAACGTATATGCACCGCCTTAACTAATTTTTTAAAAATTGTTTTACGATGTGCTAGGATTTTAATTTGTTTTTATTTTAAGCAATGCATAGGATAATTGTAAGGCACTGGAGCATGGGTTTACCTAACCACACTGGTGCGGTAGAGTTATACAATGCACTACATAACATAATATAACAAATTTTATACGGTGTGTTAGTTTACACTAGCACACCGTGGGAAGTTCTCACAAGTTATGTACACATCGGAGGCGATTCTTGACTATTTTTCAGGCGCACCGGTTATGATATTTACTTATTTTTTGAAGGAAGTTATTTTTTCATATTTAGTTAGTTAGGAGTGAAGGGTGGACCTGTACAATGTTGTACATGAATTGGAGGTGAGGGAGAGGGAGAGGGATTTGTACCCTTGCCCTATTACTGCAGTGACTCATGTTCTCTTGAGGAATGTAGGCCTCCTTAAGTATTATGAGGAGGCTACATCCTTGAAGGGGCACTATGTGTTATTGGTGCATCTGATCCGTCGATGGGATGTCCATCGACAAGCTTTTTGTGTGGGTCTGGATCAATGGTACCATCCCAGTGAGGAGGATATTTACTTTATCACTGGGTTATCTAGGAGAGGGAATGATTTTCCCCAGTTCTCGGATGTACCAATAAGTGTTGCAGCAGAGAGTCATCTCATGTACTCTCAATGATATAAAGGGGTTGATGTACTTTCCTCGGCTGATTTTCAAGTGTCTAGTGGACAGCTACGGATCACTTCTTTCAGTGAAAAGGAGATTAGGTGCCTCTCATTGTTAGTGATGGGAAACATATTAGCTGCTCTCTTTTTTATTATGTTGTTTCGTTGGTACAGAGGCCACGGTGTATCAAATGGTCTGTCATTTTTTTGCGGTAGTTTTGTATAGCGCTAGACAGATTTCATGCTATGATACGTGGGAGGTTCAACTTCCCTTTTGCCTCAAATTTTTTTTGATTGTTTTTTGAGAGGTTTCCAGAGACGAGGTGGCATGTTAGGCTGATGACTCATGTGTAGATGCACATGTGGGGGGAGATGATTCCCAAGAGGTACCAGCCAGAGTTTTCGGCCAGGATTTCCCCAAATGCACTGAGCCTACTTTCCAGTGAGGCGGATCACATGTTCGTCATGGTGTCATGTCCTTACGCGGGTTTGGATTGGCAAGGATGTTTGAAAATCCTCTTCACACCAAATGAGACACTAGATGATAGAGGTAATATTAGGGTTTTGTTTAAATTAATCTAATTTTATTTTATTGTCTTACTTTATTAGAATAAAATTAATTCTAATACATTCTTTAACTTATTTTATTAAATTGTTTAATGAAACTATGTAATTATTGTTGTGTACTATATATTTTGTAGATATTGGCACTTTCATTAGGGACGTGCCTCCTCCCCCAAGAGATGACCATGAGGAAATGATGCATGAGGCCGCAACGGGTCAGGATCCTCGGGTGCATATACCCGATGACATGCGTCGTAGGCCAGATACATGATTTAGGTTGGATTTGGGTGGCCGACTCTATGCACTTTTGACTGAGGTGGGATTCTGCCCTGTGTTGATGTGAGACATCAAGGGAGATCCTATGCTCTTGTAGATTTTGAGGAAGATGTTGCGTGATTTTATGCCTCTTATGCGTCATATCGTCGGAGCTACCAGGTTACTAGAAATGAGGAGGGCTCCCGATGATAGGCACAACTCCCATTCTAGTACGACTCGTTTGTCCAGTACCCCATCGATTGATGAGGGTGGTCATGATCCCTCTCCACATTCTCCTCCTCCTCCTCCTTCACTTCACCTATATCATGAACAGGCAACACATATTCCTCATCCTCCTCCTCTTTCATCTCACCTAGATGAGCAAGCAGGACTTATTCCTCATCCTCCTCTTTCACCTCACCTAGATGAGCATGCAGGACCTATTCCTCCACCGCTTATTTATGTTCAAAAAGTCGACCAACCATTTCCTAACCATCCATCATCCACTACTATAGACCAAGCCTCCACTACTGTTGTGGATATGCAGATTATCCCATCGGTTGGACCAGATATGTTATAGCAGCTATTTGACTTGTTCATGATATATATATATATATATATATATATATGGTGCATTTTTTTTCTGTTCATGTTGATGTTGATGTGTATATTGTTAGGTCATGCTATATATGTTTGTTAAATGTGCCCGATAGATGTGTATGTTATAACAATGTTCAATAGATGTACATTTTTCTTGTTGATCATGATTATGTACTTAATTAATTTATATGTCGATATTGATGTCTACATTTTTCGGTCATGTTAGATATGTTTGTTAGATGTGTTTGATAGATGTTTATGTTAAATGATGTTTGTTATGTGTGTGTGATGATGATGTTAGACAATGCTTGTGTTTTGTTAGATGTGATCACAATGATGATGTCATGTTAGATTATTAGATTTGTGTGCTAGCTAATTAATGGCGTTTATATGTGCTAGAGGTATATATAATTAATTAGATGATGTTAGTGAATTTAAATGTGTATTTTAGACGATGTTTATGTTTGTTAGATGGTTATCATCATGATGTTTATTTTTATTAAATGATCTTTATTATAGATTATGTATTGGTGAACTTAAATCAAAATTTTATATATGAAACATAAGACTTAATTTAAATAACAAATGCAAAGATATTTTTATAAATTACAAAGTTCAATGTGGTTGAAACCATAATTGTAAAATTACCATAAACATTTTTATGTTGCATAGATAGTTCATATATATTAGTTCTAACTAAATTCTTTTTCAAAAAGCAAATTACATATGAATAAATGTTATTTTCCATTGTACCAATTACTCTTTTTTAATAGACTCTTCTACACTAAAAATTGTTATTATAAAAACTTATGATCTCCAATGATAAACATTCTATTGGCCCTAAAATTTTATGGATGCAAATTAATCTTCCTATTGTTATTTTTGTCATTATTTCGTAAGTTGATTGCTATCAAATTTTGAATTACTTCATTAATTGTGGTTTTACTCAACATTGGGGACATAATTTTATAAATATTTCCAAAAGCAATGATACAAGTATGTAAACGAACAAATACTTTAGTTAAAAACCAAATTATCACAAAATCGTGTTAGAAATTTAATTTTTAAATTATAAACCACATTATTTGTTAAATATCTTACTTTTAAATCTACAAAATACATGAACATAAACTGAATTTTTGAATCATCATGTTAACATATCATCAAAAAGGTTGTACTATTAAACATG
>ML823280.1:14293-29665 GCA_009831015.1 Picea engelmannii | reverse complement strand
ATAAATGGATAAATGTCACCTTCTATACACATCAGAATTCTAAGTACACCATTGTTACTATGCTCTTTTTAAGGTCTCTGTGCTTCTATAACATGTTGGTAAAGGGTCAAACATCTAACATCTTGAGGCCTTTTTGAACATGATAATAATTCTTACGAATTTATCTTGATAATAATTCTTAAAATTGTATATAATTAAACATGCAACGACATATAAATATGTTCAAATGACAATATAAAATTCAATTGCAATCAATCGTTTCATGCAATCACAAATAATTTGAAAGACAAAAACATTACATGTCAAACTAACTGTTAACCAACTAAAATTGTTCAAATATTTTTTATAATTAACTTAACATTTCCTCTCTTAGAAGATGAATAAAAAACAATATAATTAGTGAAATAAAGATAACAAAAAGGTACAACAACAATAATAATGATGAAATAAAACATGTACATATCACTCTTTGTTGTCATCGCCCTCATTATCTTCCTTGCTTGGCATGATAACATTGTTATTCTCAAAAATATGTTTTGATCTAGGGTCGTGTCTTAATACCAACCACCAATCCCTAACCAACACATCTAGGTAAAAAAACACTTGGTTGCAATGTTTTGGGAAAACATAAGGCTCCTTAGCTTCATCCACATATTTCCAGAGTTGATACATATCAACCCACTATCGTGATCTTCCTTTACATTATTCTGATCAAAGGTGTCCCACCACTTGCACCTAAAAATAACACATTGGAAAGAAGAGAAGTCCACTCGAATGATCTCTTGTGTCTTTCCAACATAACCTAACATCCCCCGTATTAGGTTTTGATTGTGATGGCTAGCACGACTAGATTGGTCAAACTCGACTTCCACTCCACAATCGTGTGTCATGCATCCATCATCGGCAAGTCTGTGTGAAAATGATGTCTATATGCCCACATAGATGGGAACAAATGCACCTATAAAAAAGTGAAAAAATCACAATGTCATGTGTCTAATAAGTCGACCAATAAAACATAAAATATAGATGTTACAATTCAAAGGTGCATTGTGAAGTTAAAACTATACACAAAGATATTATTACCGAGTTGTTGCACCCAATCCCTATGTTTAGTGCATCCTCTTCAGCACGCGGGTAATGACTGAATGCACCATATTTCTCTCTGACTTGGTCAACAACCCAACTATTGAGGCATATCATTGGCATATTTTCTTTTAAATGATTAGGGTAAGGCATGCTTCTTCCATTCAACCATATAAATTATTTCCTATCATTGTCCCATTTCCTCTTATGTTTATACAATGCGTCTCGCGGTTATGTTATGTTGCCTCTGAATCATAAAGAATGAATTTATTGATGGCATCAATTTTTGAATTTGTTGATATATATATATATATATATATATATTCATGAAATCAAACCGACATATAGTACATATCATATCAAAATATACATTATGAAGTTCAATGTGAATAGTTACTATGTATAAATTTGACAAATGATAAGTCACTTACTCTTTATCAAGCACCTTTTTCCATTCGTTTGGAGAGTTAAACTATTTGATGTGCTCGTTTTACCATAGACAATATCACTATTGTCACCCAACCATAGGCATGCAAACACCCCTAAGCACCATCACCTTTGCTAGATAAAATGATTTTGGAAGCAGCACTAGAACCAACAGATAACCAAGAGAGCGCATCTTTCTCCAAAGATAGCTCACCAAACAGAAAGTCCCAAAGCCATAGAATAAGAATAATAGGCATGCAAACACCCCTAAGCACCATCACCTTTGCTAGATAAAATGATTTTGGAAGCAGCACTAGAACCCACAGATAACCAAGAGAGCGCATCTTTCTCCAAAGATAGCTCACCAAACAGAAAGTCCCAAAGCCATAGAACAAGAATAATACTCAGTTGTAGCAGTTATAGTTGCAATTACCAAGAATACCATCAAGAATGTCACCAAGAATACCATCAAGAGTGTCATCAAGAATACCACCAAGAGATACTAGAAGGTGGGGCACATATCTTAGGCTACAAAGTGATAGAGAGAGAGAGGCCAAGAACCACCCCAGAAGATCCACCTTCCATCCTTGTAGCTACAGCTCCAAAATTGCACCAGACTTGAGAGAGTAAGTGAGGTGAGTGTGTACAAATGAGCTAGATCATCTCTTATTTATAGTGTTTTTTGTCACTTGTCTAGGTCGACTTGTCCTTTTAGAAGCTAATACTTTAATAATAATAATTTTACTGAGCCGACTTGTCTTATAGGATTTTTACACATATGTTTAGAGTTTCCCTTACTTCCGAAATATTCTATTCTATCCAAAGGTTACACATGGAGGTTAATACCTCCTACAACTACCATAATCTCAACACTCCCTCCTAGCTAAGGAGGTATTAATTTTAATAGTCTCAAAGACATCCATCCATTTTAAATGGTATGGAAAAGGCTCACATAGTCTAGCATACCATCCTATAGGTAGCATCATCATAATAAATTCGCGAGAATCGTCATCACTATCCATCTAGCTAGCAATCACCTTCAACAGTACTGGTTGGCACACCAGCCTAGGAAACACCTTCAACACTACTGGTAATCTCCATGGAAATACAGTAGTAGTAAACAGTTACTACAAATTCCATCCAATAGATCACAAAATTGTCGATCCATAGTAGTACACAACTACTATCGAGTGGTACACAACTACTATCGAGTGGTACACAACCACTCCTAGTAGCACACAATTACTAACTAGTGACATACAGTCACTACCAGTGGAACACATCCACCACGATAGTACATAGCTATTGTCCAGAGACATGGAGTCTCCACTGGAATCAACTAATAGCTACACAAGCTATCACCATGCATTACAAAAGTCTCCTACCATCAAATTATATTATCGTATGCATCATCTCTCGAGGCCATACTCCACCTAAGTAATCGAGCATGATGTTGAATGAGTCATGCACTGGACTCAACAAAGTGTCTCGCATAAGTCACTCACTCAACAAAGTGATACAGGTACCATTCTTCTAATCTGGACATACGTCCTAGAAGAATAATTGTCCCAACATATGTTGAATGTCCTTAATGGATACAAGAACCATCCTCTCAATTGTATCATCTCTAAGTCATACTAGCATGATGCAAATGCATCATATCTAAGATGTACTGGCATGATGTGGATTACCATCTACATCATCTCTAAGTGGAACTAGCATGATGTGAATGCATCATATCTAAGTTGTACTTGCATGATGTAGATCAATGCCTCTACATCATCTCTAAGTTGTATGATCATCTCTAATTTGTACTAGTATGATCCTCTGCATCATATCTAAGTTGTACTAGCATGATAATATATAGCATGATGTGAGTCACCTGCATCATCTCTAAGTTATATGATCATCTCTAATATGTACTAGCATGATGCTCTGCATCATATCTAAGTTGTACTAGCACGATCATATCTAGCATGATGTGACTTAGGGATAAGCATCGTCTCTAAGTTGTACTATCATGATGCCAATGCATCATATCTAAGTTGTACTAGCACGATGCATCTCAAGACATATGTATCATATCTAAGTTGTACTAGCATGATTTTGAAGCATTATATCTAAGTTGTACTATCATGATGCACATCAACAATCTGTCATCCTAGACCATTCTCCACAGGGAAAATGTTTGTCCATCAGCAATCCCTCCCAACCGAGGAAGTCGTCTCCTCCCTTTCAACCAAGGGAGCAATCTCACGAGTCTCAACTTGTCCCTTAAGTATGAAAACTTTATCTTAGATAGAGGCTTTGTCAAAATATTAGATGTCTTCTCATTGGTGGAGATGCACTGGAGAATTACTTCTCACTTATGTACTTTATCAAAAATAGTACTTGATATCAATGTGCTTCGACTTATCATGAGGTTCTCTGAAAGCTTCACACAACTTTGACTACCACAATATATCATAGTCAAATCCAACATCTGATCAAATAGTCCAAAAATGAACTTACGGAGCCATACTACTTCCGTACAAGCATCACAAGTTGCAATATATTATGCTTATGCAATGTTGAGTGCAATGAACTTATGTTTCATGCTATCATAGCAGATCCCAAACTGAAACATATACCAGAAGTACTATTTCTGTCATCTTCACTCCCTTCCCAATATGAGTCAGTAAATCCATGCAGTTGTACATCATTGTTTGAGTCAACTCTCAAACCATAGTTTAGCATCCCACGAAGATATCTCAAAAATGTGCTTTGCAACTATCCACCTGGAACTAGCTTAACGTGTTCACAGCAAAGAAAATGTTTGGTCGGGTATTCACCAGATACATCAATGAGCCAATCAATTACCGGTATAGGGACGGATCTACTGGATTGGAATTAGAGTCTCTCAACTGTTACCATGGGAGTTTCCATGGATTTTCAATCCATCATCCCAAACTTTTGAAGAATCTTTACAACATACTTCCCTTACCCCAGGAATATTTCACCACGCTTGTGTTATACTTCTAGTCTCAAATAGTAATGCATGAGACCAATATCCTTCGTATCTAATTCAGAGGCTAACTCCCTCTTACACTGAATAATGAGAGGCTCTGCACATGTCGGAAACAAATCACCATATAGTAGTTGAATCACATGTGTGTTGAGGAAAAGGTATGGAGTACCTCACTCAATCATTTTTGGATCTTGCCTCACTAAGACAAGATAGTTGGGAATGTCACCCGGGGTTTATAGACTCAAAACATTCATTCAATCCACAAGTATTAATTACAAGGATTAAGGCTGGTTTTATGATTTGTATATGTTGCAATGTAAAAATAATATTTAAACAAAGCTACAAGAATGTATACATATTTTACAATAAAGTAAACATGGAGACAAAAGCGAAAGGAAGAACCAAGTCATGAAAACACATGTATGAGACATAACAATAATCTAATTTTATTTCATTATGAGATACAAAAAATGTATTTCTCTTTACAAACCCCTGCGAGGGTATGGACCAAATTTGGATTTAGAGGTCTCGGATGGGCACCATACAAAAAAACTCTAACAGTAAAATAAAACTGAAACTAATGATCTGGATCAAATTGCCACAAAATGTTGCCATTTAACTCTACAGGACATTCTTTATCGGCCATTAAAACTAATTCACAAGCAAACAAGAATACACAGACTATCAAGAATGAATCAAACACCTTTAAAACAAGCTGTTGAAAAGTATGATTCAGTTTTTTTAATCTTGTTGCCTTCAATAAGACCTTGTTTTCAACAAGAAGATTAGGCTTTCAAGTAGACTCATAAATGAATGAAAAATGAAGCTATCTCAATAGCTAGAGAGAAAACCTTAGTCTTGTAATTATCCTTCTATTCTCCCTTTCTCTCTTCCTCTCATTGAACCTTTATTATTTCTCAATAAGTTGAGGTAGTTCAACTACTTTCTTTAGTTAAGTCAAATCAACTTAACTAATTAGTTTAGGGAGAAATAATTAATAATAATATATAAATAAGGGTTTAGTTAATAATTACTAAATAGGTGGGACCCCTTGTGACTCCCATCATTCTCTTTACCAATCATCAAATATAAAATATAAAATTTATCATTTGGATCATATGAAACCCTTGTATCTTTGTTATAGCAAGATTTTCCTCACCCTATGCAAATTTGCTCAGAAGGCATGTTTCCATTTCCCTATGCAGACTTGAAGTCCCTTTTTGCAAATCCCAGAGCTAAAAACAATATTTTTCCACATATATGTGCCCTAACTATTATACAACATGTGTATACGCAGGTTGCACCACTACAGCCCACGTACATCGGGTTTTGTGCCCAAAATTAAAAAATGGTGTCAGGTTTCCATGTCATGTCACGAGATCCATGATCCTTGACCTTCCATATACTGGAAACATTTTGACTTGGCCCTTTAGTTCCACTTGAAGGATATAAATGGGCCAAATTTGAGCTTTGGAAAAGAGGAGAAGAATTCAACTTGGAGAGAAAATTTACTCCAGAGAAATTATTCACTTCATATTGAGTCTGCATCCATTTATCCTTTTAAGTATGTGTTATCACTCTAGGATTCCTTCTCAGGTTGTAGCTTGAAGAAGCCTGGTAACTTAAAATGAGTTTGGTTTTATATGTTTATTGGATCAAATGGGATACTAGATAACTGACTTACTCTCAAGACAGTCAAATACATAACTAGATGAGACAAGGCTTTCAAGAATTAAATATCAGATAAGTAGTTGAACTGTGGGTGAAGAATTCTATATTTATCAACCAGATCAGATAGGTGATGGGTTGAATACAGATAGTGTAGAATACTATTAAATCAAGCTTATGAACTGACAAAATGAGATAATAGTCATTAGCAGTTAAGACAAACTTGAATCAAAGTATAGAAAACAAAAGAGATGGTAATCTGACAGTAATAATGAAAAGAACGTGTGCTTCTGTATTATATATGAGAAAAGTCTATTACAATAATAGCATGGTCTAGTCTCCAGACTTGAACCCTCCTTACTGGATTCAAAAAAATAGACTTTATAGTCTTTACATAAAAAATTCGGATCCTATCCAATAGGATCGAATAAATAAAGATAGTATATAGTATTAAACTAATACCAAAATAATAGGAACGGACCCTATATAAAGGGAGCCAAACCATATCCTAATACTAAGTCTTCGACAACTGCTCCTATATGTTGGCTGATGACTATTCCTTCTAGAATCTTCAATTGACATCTGGAAGCTAACCATCTCATCCTGGAAATCTCCTTTTAACAGCTTATAATATCTTTGACCAAAAAATAGAAAAACTCCTTTATCTTCTTGCCTCAACATCTGTGTCAAAAACTAGAATAGAACACTAAAACAGATCCCTTTAATTATATTCTTAACTTAGAAACCATCCTCGTGCTCTTTGAAAAGACCAAACTGAGATCTGTGCAAAAAGAATACCACTCTGCCCTTCTCTGTGCTTTCGGTGGCTAAAGAGCCAAAATTCTAACCTGTAAGCCACCGAAAGCTCTACTTTCTATGGCTAAAGACAGCTGTGCAAAATGAAATAGCCACCGAAAAGGCAGGCTTTAGTAGACTTCTTCAAAGCTTCATCTAACTTTCTTTTTAGGTCCAGAACAATTGATATATGAAGCTTATCTCTGCAAGGAGGCTCATAACCATAGAGAGCTTTGCATGTTGAACACACACTCAGTACCTGTTAGGTTTACCCTCAAAGTATGGGGCTTCTGGTTCAATGCTCTGAGGTAGATAAAATTCAAATGATAACCACATAATTGTTACTGAGAAGACAATGAAAGGGGTCGAA
Organism: Picea engelmannii; assembly: GCA_009831015.1. Lineage (NCBI taxonomy): Eukaryota > Viridiplantae > Streptophyta > Pinopsida > Pinales > Pinaceae > Picea > Picea engelmannii. The sequence goes on along the minus strand of ML823280.1, from coordinate 22,316 downwards.
GAAATAGCTCCAGTCATAGCAAACAAACAATGCAACTTTGATTCAATTTTTTACTTTTCAACTTATCAATGATCTGTTGATGAGATCACTGCTTGCCCAACACTTTGAATTTCACTAGAACTTCTGAATTCATTCCTATCCAATCTCTGCAATCACTATAAACAGTGTAATAAGTACTATTTAACACTGCAAAATGCCATTGAAGAGATCTTCATCATTTTTGTAGGATTGAATAGCTAAAAGCACGTTGACAGCAACACACAAAAGTGCGTAGAGAACAGTGACAATGCTGAAGCATTTGCAGTCGACCAAGAAGGGATATGTGCTCTTCAAGTATTTGGTTTGCAACTCTGCATCGATCTGCATGTCCTCGAAGGCTACCTGTGCTGCTATCTAGTGTTCTTGGCGGCTAGACTGTCAAGCGGTCTTATTTTATTTATTGTTGTTGATACCTGGCACTTGGAAAATCAAGCATATGACATTATGTTCTGCATTTTATTAATTTTTCTATGTTTTCTCAATGCATCATATCCCATATGTATCGGGATTCTAAACATTTAGACCTTTATATATACTAACGCATATATAGCTATTTCGATGAGGTGTGGACAACAATAGTGCTTTCCATTGCGTGTTTGAGTTGTATGTTGCGTGGCTTGGTTTTGCCTGTTGACATGGCAAGTGAATTAGGATTATGAGTTAACTCATGGATTGGGCTGTGTCCACCCCCCCCCCCCAACTTTTGCAAAAATTTAATCAACCCAAAAAGGCTTGTAGACTGACTCGTGGTTTGGCTTGGGCCTGCGGGCCACCCAAATTTTGGTAAAACATAAGCCTGAGAAGCTTAAATTTGGCCTAGAGCTAGACATAATGTATGATATGTAAATGGCTTGTGGGCTTAGGGTTTGGGGATCGAAACTTGTGCACACACACACCCTTTTATGTCATAGTGTCATATATATTTTTATTTCAAACTGTAAAGAAACCTAAAACTAGAGTTTTAGGCTCTAATAACCGGGTTTTTTGGAATGCAGATCAAGAGGGCAAAACCAAAATAATCTTAGGCAAAGAGATCAAGGAGCTTGTCAAGATTGATTGGGGAATTGGAGGTCAAGACATTTTCCAATAAATGAGAATGAGTGTATTTAAGTCAAAGTGAAGAAAACACTATCAAAAATACCATTGTATTTTTTATCGCTAACAGTATGAACACATTGTTCAGCCCCCAAGCTCTTCCCTACTCAATTGAGAACCCCATTGTCTCTCTTACATGAGCTTGCCTTTGGTGGAGGATGTGGTGGAGGCCCAGCTAGAAGGGAATTAGTTTCTTGGTTTCGAACTATGCTGACACGAAATTTTCTAATTCAATCACTTATGTTGATTACATTTTAAAAGAAATAATCTTTTCTCGTCCAATTAATATCTTGCAAATATTTGAATTGTTATTCTATGGGTGTATTTTTTATGAGTGTTGATGGATTATGCTATTGAATGTGCTAACATTATATATTATCACCATATGCTTGTGTTTCTTGGTTGTTGAGGACAAGTTGCAAGTGTATTGCTTTGAGTCAAGTGCTCAACGGTGGACTTCATCGAACGTCTGGATGAGGTAGGCTCATTATCTTGTCTCGTTAGCATATTTTCTTATATAACATACCTAAGATTAGAGTTGGTTTATGCAGTCATTTTCTTCTGTTGTGGTTTACCCCTAGCCATAGAGATATTTTCCTCGTAACAATCTCCCATGGATATCATTTAAATTGAATATTTAAATATCAACAAAATTTAAGGACATATCCCAAGAAAACAATGTATCCATCATATCCACAAAAAATATCCAAAATAAAGCTTGTTGTCCAAAATATGTTGAAAATCATTAAACATTGTCTTCACCACTGAATATCATAAAAAAAACATTTAAAATCCATATTTATTGTTGTCTGAGGCATATTTCCTCTTATCATTATTGTCTCTTCTTGACTTTTTTGGGGTAGCCCTTGGTTGGTTAGACCCTTGGGGATGTATTTTGCTGATCACATGGGAGCAGTCATCTTTTACGTGGAGACATGAAGACATGGATTTAGCAGACATTGTGGATGGACTGGAGGGGGAGGTTGTTGCTTTTCCTTTTTCTTGCACGGGTTGTGGGATATCAACTTTCAATCTTTTGCTGGTGTGCGAGGACTATACTCCTGAAACAACATGAGCAATTTGAGCATTGGGATTAACTAGTGGTTGTAAAGGTAATGACACAGTGGGCAACCATGATGGTGAGAGATAGGTTGTTGGAAAATTTCTTACCAACCATCATTAGCGGGGACTTCGGGCTGCATTGACACATGTGGAGAAACATGAATGCTAGGAAAATTCTGAGGAGGTTGAAATGGAGGTATGTCAAGTCGGGGATGCAATATACCATGGCCAACCAAATTGAAAAATCCATCTTGAAATAGTTGGTTTAACTCTTGTGGATCAACATCAAAGTGAATAGAAAACCAAGGCCTTCTATAGCTTCACTGTTAGTTACCTCTGCCTCTATTATTTTGGCCATTATTGCCCTCGTTGAAAAAAACTCATCCTGTAGCAATATTTGACCAGTCATGAAAATTTCTTAATAACCCATACATGAAACTCTACTTAAATGAATCAAGATTTGGATCTATTATTCACTACATGACGCATGCAATCCATGCATAAAAATGCCATTCATTAATTGCCACACGAACAAGGAATTGATAGGGTCATTGGGAGTATGGAGGGCTTATATTTAGCGTAAAGTGATATCATGAAGGGGGAAATATTTATGAATATTGTTCAAGCAATCAAAAAAAACAATCAACTGTGTATCTAAACATATCTCAGAATACCAATCATCAATTACTGCCACTTCATTTCTTTCATTTTCATATAGACTTTTCCTTAAAATGAGTAATAACAGAACAGGGAGTGAAAAATGCAATTGGAATAATGAGGGGAGTGTATTTTGCATAAAATGGTATAATGGAAGGACTCCCATGTATATTGTTCTATTATATCAAACAATGGCACCTTCAACGTCAATTAAAATTCAAAACCCCTTACTACTTCAAAACTGAACAACACCTTGTTTCCAAAAAAAACAACCCAAAATTGGTGTTTCTTTTCAAGGCTGCTCATTTGCCTTAGAAACGTCTTTGCACAGTAACCAATTTATATTTTATTGCCCGAGAATTATTTAACAATAATAATACTCTTTTGTATAACAAAGTCAAGGAGTGAACAACATCGCAATAATCATATCCAACACAACAAACTGTGGAGGAAAGGACATACTGTGTCCATGATATAATCACTAGTACATTTTAAATCGCCACAGGATTCCACGAAGTGGCCCCAAAAAGGATCCATTTGTTTAAAATAATTCAAAATTGAAACTTCAAATAACAACACTCCTAAATTCCCTTTCGTTTTGGTTCACAAAACTCATCCAGTGTATAGATAATTCATCCACAAAGGTATTCATTTCATACAAAATTGAACACACAGTAGGTCGTATCCCTTAAACAATGATTTTGCAATGTTGTCATCGCCCCAATATCTCCACAGGATAGACTGTATTACCAGACACATGAGTGGAATTAACATTCTTTCCATTTTTGCACAACAAATAATCGACTAAACCCATGACCAAAAATGATCATGAACAATGCCTTTATTAAATTATGGGTTGGCCACTTCCACAATAATTTCCAATACACAAGGTTCAATACATAACAATAAAGAGTAATGTGGTGAGGAGGATGAGCTGAACAAATTGAGGGTTTATCCAAAAGGAGCATGAGAAGCTTAATACTTCTACAAAACTTCACATGTATATTCATAGAGTTGTTACAAGGACGCGAGCACACTGGGCATGAAGACTAATAACTTAAATGACAGGCAGAGTGTTCATATAACCCACAGATAAGGAGCAGTGATACGCTTAGGGAAGAAACCCAAAACAAGAAACCAGGGGCAAGGCAGGCCCAAGAGTCCCCAATTGTATTCGTTCCCACAAGTAAAGCATGAATACCATATACAGTAAGAACATCCACACATCTTTTCAATTCACATGGTTCAAATACAACACCACAGAGACCAACACTTAACCACCAATCCATACAGAGTCAAAAACTCCATATATTATAAACTTTGGAAATGCACAGACAGCGAGCAAACTCAAGAGCCAATTGTTGACTTAATTAAATAGCAGAGCGAAATATTCATGGATGGAGCAGCAAGAAACCCATACCTCTGTAAAAATTGCTAAGGAGAAACGACCAAGCTTGTATACCTCATCCTCGGCTGAACAAAATGGAGCAGCAACAACCAACAAGAGAAAATGCAAAATGACTAGGGTGGCAAGCTCGAGGAGGGTTAGAGCGAGATTCATTTATTGCATGTCGTATCTACATTCATCCAGAGCCAATACGAGCAAGCTAACATACAACACATCAACCACTAACTCCAAATCAATTTAATGCAAGTCGAATACACCACCATTTCCCTAAGTCTCCAATTTAACAAATGTGCCAACCCTTGTTTAAAAATTCCAATGTGACATATTTCAAATACTTGCTAGGGATACCATGTTTCAAACTTACTTCCAATTCAAACAATGTGTGTAATCCTTGTGGCATAAAATCACCATATCACACATATAACTTAAACATGGAGTTGAGGTCCTTATTCAAAATACATGTAACATAATAATACTTGTGAGTGTTATATAAAAACAACACCATTCCCTTTTAAATCATATCACCCATAACATCAGTTGATTAATTATTTCTCCAGAGACTCTAAATGCAAATAAAATTTAGAGCTCATCTCAGCCAACTCATAAGCACATCAAGAATAAGTGTTGTATCTTCGTCATAGTCACACAAGGGGTCCCACCTATTAGTATGTTATCAAATATTGTTAAATAATAAGGCGTTTGCAACCATTTGCAAGTAGGTACCCTATGTTGTGCTTTTGGGCGTCAACAAGGTGCACCAAGTCTCATCAAGTAACTATCAATTTTTGCATACCAAGCTCTTGGAGCTTGCTTGAGTCCATACAAGGCCTTCTTCATACATGGGTTTCTCTCAAGTGTACCTCAAAACCTTTAGGTTTCTCTATGTATACTTTATCCTCAATTACTCTATTGAGAAAAATGGTCTTTACATCCATATGATGTAAACTCCAACCCATAGATGTTGTAGAAGATATGATCGCTCTAATAGAGGTATATCTGGAAACTGGGGCAAACGTCTCATCATAGTATTTCCCCTCTTATTGGGAGAAACCTCTAGCCATGATTATTTCCTTGTATTTATCAATACTCCCATCTGTTGCACGCTTTATCTTGTAAACCCATTTACAGACTTTCCTTCAAGTCTGGCACAATTTCCCATACATCATTTGCATGATGGATTGATATTCTTCCATCATAGCTTCCTTCCATTTTTTCTTCTTGACTGATAGCCAAAGATCCTCAAGTGTTGAACACTTGGCTTATTTCCGGAGAAATCTTCTCCTACAGTCATGTTCTTCAATATATGATGAGGACTTCTATTATAAACATATACGGTTGTCATATCTTCTTCTCCCCATAGAAACATGGATAGATTTTGGTCATTCATCATTGCCTTGACAGATTCTTCAATGGATCAGTTCTTTCTTTCTGCTACACCTTCTGGTTAGGATTGTAGGGAGTAGTGAGCTCCCTCTTAATCCCGACCTATTTGTAGAATGTCTTGAAATAATTTGAGGTGTACTCTCCTGCTTAATGAGGAGGTTGATATTGGTCCACACACATTTGAGGGAACTATGTCCAAAACTTATTTTGCTTTACATGCTTCCTTTAGAATTGGTACTTGGTGAGATCACCTACCTCACCACTTGATGGAGTCATTTGTTCCATGTTTTGCAGTTGTCACTCTAGCTCCTTCTCAAAGTTATCGCTTGGGAACTGCCCGAAACAAGAACAACAAGAGAAAAAATATATCCAACAGTATTTTCATAAGAACATATCTATGGTAACAAGGATCATAGAATTACCAAGGTGACCTGCCCAGGAACAAGAAATATCTCCTAGAGGAGATGTTAGTTCATTTTGCAAACAAGTGCAATAAGCATCTATATTAGTAGTACTTACATGCAACCAAGTATGCCTAACAGTGATAGAACCTTTCAAATATTGATGTCACAACTATAGTGTTTACTTGTACTATTGAAATTATCAACCTTGATATGTGCAAATTGAAACTTAACAATTTGATCAATCAAAGCTGGAACCTAGAGCCTCAACTGCTTGTTCCTCTGAATGTATTGAATCCAAGATCATTTATTGGACAAGTTCTCTTTGTACATTCCCTACAAACACACTCATTCTTTGCTAGATGATATAACTTTAAAAGCATATATGTAACGTCTTCGGCCATCCATGGCCGGGCCACACTACGCCAAAGAACTCTTACTGTTCTCTCTGTGGAACATACAGTAACATACCCAACATCCAACTGAGCTATGCCACATAAATTATTCTTTGAAGGACTGCATGCAATTAAAATATACACACACAGAACTCTTGTGGAAGCATTATATATAAAACGTAAACATACAAATACATCTGTAAATACACGGATTCACACTTAAATAACAGTAAACATATACATCCAGCATATACAGGAAATACCCATAAAAATAAACACAGTTATAACCGCAAATATGATAACCCATAAAAATAAGCACATAAATAACAATGTAGCATGTAAATTTATCACACAATTGGCACTTATCTTGGTAAGAATGTCACCAACTACGTGCAGACCTGCCACGAACCTCCCAGCCTTAGACCACACTATCCATCACTCTCAACAGTGAGTCACCCCTGAGCTGGGACTAAACTCCACCCGGGTAAAGGGATTCCTAACTAGGCTAAAGGCTCATAGACAATAGGAAAGACTCTGTCTCAGGTGCCAACTCAAACTATAAACCTACAGTCCCTCATTCCCCACATGCATGTCCCACCCAAAAAGTGTGCCCCTTCTCTCCTCAACAGTCCTTCGGCTGCCCCACTTCCTTTCTGGACTTCAGCAACAGGCCGGACAGGAAGTCTCGAAGCATTGTAGTTGCAGTTTAGCACCTTCAGGAAATCAATTCCCAACAATTCTCTCACTCAGAGAATTTCTCACGGGCCTGACAACCCGCCTCTTCAATATCCCATGGGCCTGACAACCCGCTTCTTCAGTCCAGCTCCCAATCTAACCAGATACCCGACACAAAATGGCTATGGATACAAGTTCGGGTACAGTCATGAAGATATGAAGGATATCTCAATGGGTGTGTGCATGCTCATGGATGATTGATTGGATAGCAGGAATGATGGTCAGAATGATGGATGAATGATCGAAAAGATGGAAAAATGAACTAGATCCCAACAATATGTATGCATGTCCCCAACTTGACACTTGTCATGTTGGGAGCTACTTTGGCCCACTTGTCCCCAACTTTAGAACTTAGGATAAAACAATTATCCATACTTTATATTTTAAGAAATATTAACATAATATTCCTTTTTGGCTTAAGCTCCCTAGCTTATCCCCTTTTCCTTAACTTTTAGCCCTTCCCTTTCCCTAACTAGTGGAGTTTAGTCCCCCATCTCTTTTATCGTGGTCGATCTGCGTGCAGTGATGTATTTTATATTAATTATGAGACATGTTATCACTCTATAAATTCCCAGAGGTTGTTGAAAGGCAGAAGAAATTTACCAGAGGTAACTTTATCCAACCACTTCGAAACTGGGATCTAGCCTTGCCAGTTTCGGAGACGGATCTCTCTGTAAGATTTAACTTTGTTTCAAATTTCATATATTGGGCTAGTTAAAATGAATAGGACCGAGTTGTTTGTTTTTATAAAATGGCTGAAATGTCACTTACGCATCCATTGGGCTATGGGGTCTATTTTATAAAATGTTGAGACTGACTAACAGGTTTTAAAAGGTATTCTCACAGGG
>ML823279.1:125618-151614 GCA_009831015.1 Picea engelmannii | reverse complement strand
GAAGGCTTTTCTTTGTTCATTTTTTAATAAAAAAAAAATTGTTTTAAATTATTGTTTTCCGGTCAAATTTTAAATTTTTTTCATTTATTTTTAGTTTTTCTTTGGTTTTCACCATTTTGTTAAGTTTTGTTGTTGTTTTTTTAAATTTGGATTTTGAACATATTTTTTTAAATGTGTTTTTGTCATCATTAAAAAATATATATTTGTGAAGATTTTCTCTTTTCTCTTTATTTATTTTTTAATGTAAATTTAAGAAAAAAAAATTAGTAAATAAATTTTCAAGTGACCATTTAGGATCTAATTTTGGGTTTTTATTCGTGTAGGGATTTGTTGTCAAGGCAACAGTTTGAATTAGGTCGTAATTAGCTGTAATTTTAGCATTTAGAAAAAACATTTTTCTTTAGGTAGCGTCATGTGTTTATTTAGATGTTGATTTTAAGGTTTTTCTAAGCAACTATTTTATGTTTTAAGGCCATGCTTGAAAAAAGTTGTAATTTTGACCTAATCAAAAAAAATGGTGCTATCGGTAGCACCACGTTTTCATTTGGGGGTTGATTTTAGAGTTTTTTTGAGCAACCATTTTATCATTTAAGTCCATGCTTGAAAAAAGTTGTAATTTTAACCCGGTTACAAAAAATAGTGCTACCGGTAGCACCACTTTTTGATTTGGGGGTTGATTTTGAAGTTTGTTTGAGAAGACATTTGATCATTTAAGCCTATGCTTGAAAAAAGTTGTAATTTTGACCCGGTTACAAAAAATGGTGCTACTGGTAGCACCACTTTTTGATTTGGGGGTTGATTTTCATGTTTTTTATGCAAAAATATGGGTTTTAAGGGCTAGAGTTCTCGTTTTGAGGTCACAGTTCTCATTAAATTGGTAACTATGTTTAATGTGTCGTTAGGTAAAAGTGTGTTTCTTAGTGTGTTTCTTTAGTATGCATGTGTAGTTAGGAAATCCGACAGTTATGATATGTTCCTGACATAGAGTGATCTGACGGTTCATATTCTCATCGATCTTAACGACCATTGATTCATGGCTTAACACCCGATTGGTCCATGATCTCTATTTAAAGAGCATGGAGGGTCATTTGTCGATAATCAATTGTTTGAAACTCTCTTGTAAAATCTCTCTGTAATCTTTTTCTTTTGCATTAATAAACTACTACAAGTGGTTGCATTGGTTGGGGTCGTGGATGTTTCCCCGTAGGGGTTTTACCACGTGAAAACATCGGTGTGTTGATCTTTGATCTGGTTATGTGAGTGGTTACTGAAGGTGTTCATCCTCTGTTGGAATACGTGTCTTGTCAAACATGGTATCAGAACCTGTTTGAAGACCTGCTCCTGTTGTAGATCGAGATTGTGAAGCCAAGTTGTCTCATCTCCATTTTCTGTCATTTTCGTACATTTTTGGGCCGAGAGGACTATTCCATTGCGTCTGGAGCACTCGTTTCAGTTAGGAACATTTTTCGTTTCACTCGAAAAGGTTTTTGTTTGCCCAAGATACGGCCATTATAGTCAGATCCAGAGGTATAAAGCATGAATACGCATTTTTAAAATTTTTGCAAAGTATTATTTTGGTTTTATTTTTGTTTGATATTATTTGTTTCCGGGTTGCTACTCTTTTAGATCTCTGTATGCTCTTTTCCCCATGCCCTGTACAATCTCAGAAAATCAGAAACAGATAGGAAAATGTGCATCTTTTGGGTAAGCTAACCGAGATCTAATTCTTGTTGTCATCAAGAAGCGAAATTTTTTTCTTGTATGAAAAGAGTTTTTTTTTAGCACGCTCTCCAAGGCCATCTTCAACAACAACAACAACCCCAATCCTCTTGTGAAACAATACAATATGTTTTGCTATCCCATTTGGTTAAAAGTTATCTTATTAAGTAAGAGGTCTTGAGTTCAAGTCTCTCTTTTGTTACTTTTTTTTGAAAAAGTTCATGCTAAAATTGTAAAGTGTGTTTCACTTCAAGTATAAAAGTGAATCACTATAAGTAGCTTTAATATTTTATTTTAGAGTCATTTATTTTACATGAAGTAACTTCATTGTAAAAGTGATCTCCACTTCTCTTTATAAAAGTGGGTCACTTCATAAAGCAACTTACACCACCACATGGTCCTTTGGTTACCGTTTATGTCTTTTTTTTAAATGGCATAACTCTCACATCCGAAGTCCATTTTAAGTGTCATTTTTTTTAAAACCGCATAACTTTTTGAGATATTTCCACTCAGATCATCAGTTTCAGTTTTTAAATCTATATTATCTGCATATTTAATATGGCTTCTACACATAATCTCTTACTTACCAGTACCAACTACTTCCAATGGAAATCCCGTATGGAGGATTTATTAAGAAGTAAAGGCTTGTACCAGATTACCTTGGGAAAGGAAACATCACCCATTGATGCTGATAAGAAATACAAATGGGATAATAGGAATGATGAAGCACGTGGATTAATCGGAATGTTCATCTCTCGTGATTTAAGGTTCCACCTTCAATCAATTGATAAACCCAAAGAAGCTTGGGAAAAGATTGAATCTGTGTTTGGTAAACACAATATTATTCGAGCACAACAGTTAGAAAATCAAGTACTAACTTTAAGTCCAAGTGATTTTTCTTGCATTGAAGACTATCTATCTAAGTTTAAAACACTTAGAACTTTATGTGAAGAATGTAAGATAAAGATAGATGAAGATCGTTGCATCTATCTTATTCTTTCTAAGCTAGGTAGTGCATATTATGTGTTTGTACCTACCTTTTATGCCATGCAAGAGGCTCTAGGGACAACTTATCAAAAACCCAGTCTTGAGAACTTTTGTGATGCTTTGACTAGAGAGAAAGATAAGCTAGTACAACTTGGAGTGATCAGCACTGCGGGTACCTCCAACAAAGCCTTAGTTGTCCATCAGAAAGATAAACCCAAGAATTCCAAGAAACAACATCCTCGCCACAACAACAAGAAATATAAGGGTCTGAAACCCACTTAGACAGCTTTTGCTCCTAATGGAAACAAAGGAGAAAAATGTAAAAATAAGAAGATGGATAGTCATCGCAACTTTTGTGATAAAGATGGTCGTGATGAGTCCAAATGTTTCAAGAAGATGGTAGTTTTAGAAGCAGCGATGAAGAAGCACAACATCAGTATTGATTCTACTTCTTCTTCTTCTTCTCATGGAAATGCACTTTCAGCTTCTGGTTTCTCTTTCAATAAAACTTCTACTTCTACTTCTGATGAGTGGTTTATTGATTCTGGAGCATCTTATCATATGGCTAAGGATAGAGACATATTTTCTGCTCTAAATGAATGTAACACCAAAAAAATATTTGTTGGTGATGATATATCTCTTAGTGTTTAAGGATCTGGAACAGTTCAAGTAAAAAATGGTCATTTCAATGATGTATTATGTGTTCCAAGTCTTTCTTGTAACCCTCTATCAATATATCAAATCACTCATTTAGGTGAAGGTAAAACCGTAGAGTTTTCACCTCACCAAGTTGTAATCAAGAATGTAAAATATCCTAAGCATATTCTTGCAACTGGAATTGTTGATGATATTACCAGGTTGTACAATTTTGACAACTTTGGGTTGTCATCTTTTTCATCAGTTTTCGTTGCTCATAGCGATGACTTGAGAAAACTTTGGCATGAGCGGTTTGGTCATCTAAATTATCGCTCATTGTAGAAAATATGTAATCAACAGATGGTGATTGGTCTTCCTCTTTTTTCATGCAGAGATGGTGTTTGTGTCGGTTGTGTTCTCGGTAAACATCATCGGGACAGTTTTGACAAACGTGCCTCTTAGCACACCTCGAGTCCTTTGCATCTTGTTCACGGTGATTTGTGTGGTCCACTTTCATCTCCTTCTTTTTCTGGGTGCAAGTATTTATTAATTTTCATTGATGACTTTTCCAGACATACTTGGGTTTACTTCTTAAAACTTAAGAGCGAAGTTTTTGACAATTTTTTGGCCTACAAGACCCTTGTAGAAAAGAAATCTGGACACCAAATTCAAAGGTTAAGAACAGATAATGGAGGCAAATATGTGAACAATAATTTTACAAATTATTGCACTACACAGGGCATCCAAATGCAACACAATGTTTCAAATACACCACAACAAAATGGTGTTGTTGAGAGAAAGAACCACACATTAAAAGAAATGGTTAATTGTATGATCCAATCTAAGGGATTAAGTCTAAAGTATTGGGCGAAAGCAATCAACTGTGCAAATTACATAGTAAATCGCACTACCACAAAGGCTCTTAAAAATATAACACTGGAAGAAGCTTGGACTAAAATTAAACCAGATGTAAGTCACTTCCGTGTATTTGGAAGTATAGCATGGGTTCACATTCCTGATGAGAAAAGGAAAGCATTGCAGCCTAAAAGTGAGAAGTGTATATTTGTTGGTTATTATGAAGATGTCAAAGGTTACAGACTTCTTCAACCACAGTGTAATGAAATTATTATTAGAAGATATGTTAAATTTGATGAAAATATCTTGGCCTGTGAGCCTAATTCAACATTTGTGCCTTCTTTGGCCTGCAAGCCTAATTCGGCGGTTGTGCCTTCTTCGTCCTGCGAGCCATCTTCGGCGTTTGTGCCTTCTTATGTTCTGGTTTCTTCTTCAGATGATGACAGTGAGGATGAAAATACACCTCCACATGCTAACCTTCCTCCAGATGAGTCCTTTGAACCTGAACCAGCACCAACTCCATCGCTTCCTAGATGGGTCTGTTCAACACGAGAAGCAGTTAGTGATCTTGTCGGTGATCCTTCAGATCAGCATCGGATAGGTTCACAGTTCCAGCGAGCCTCTTCTCTTTTGGCTCAAGTTTCAGAAACTCATGATCTAGAGACATTTGCAGAAGCTTCAGGTCATCCAGATTGGGATACAACAATGAATGAAGAGTATTGTTCTTTAATGACAAACGATACTTGGGATCTTATACCTCTTCCAAAAGGAAGAAAACTTGTCAGATGTAAATGGGTCTACAGAACTAAGTATGCATCAGATAGAAGTGTTGAAAGACACAAGGCTCGGTGATCCAGATTTTATGAGCAGAACGAAATGACTACAAATTATTAACAGGTGCTTAACACAAAATAACAGAGATACAATAAAACTGGTTTTCTATTCAATAATGAAATAAGTTGAAACTGTAAAATGCAAAGGAAACAAGCTTGTTGGAATGGTGGTGACTTATCTCTGAGAAGAGATGTGATGGTTGTGCTCATTCGCAAGAAGATGATTATAATGAGGATCTGAAGGCATTTTTACAATAAACAAGAATGCAAAAAACCCTAGACATCCAAAAACCTAACCCTAGGAGATGAAGCGCCAAAAGTCATGTGGGCCCCGTTTGGGTAAGTTAGTACATCAACTTCCCGGGGTCGTAGCCTTTGCATACGATCTTCGTTTTAGGCGCATGATAGCTCGTTGGAAAGGTATATTCAAGGAGAATCATTTTGGGGGCTCAAACATGCCTTAGGATATTATTGAGAAGCTTGATCCCTAAAAAACTTCATTTAGGCACTCAAAATGGCCCCAGAAGTTAAAACTGCTAAAAATAGTAAATTGCCAAAATTGCCAGAAAACTATTTTGAGCCAGTTGGAAAAGCTGGGTGGCCACCGATATCCACCTGGATCAATCCTCCCTCCTTAGGAAGCAATGGTCTCCATTGCGTTGATTTCCCCTATCAGATAAATATTTTTTTGTTGAATTTGGCCCCGGGTAAGCCACTTGCCTTGGTGCAGGAGCTGCCATGCTTTGACGACTCGATAAAGTTGGATCCTTTGATGTCGAGTACCCTTGATTTGTGTGTCCACAATCTGATCATGGGATGCCTATTGTATGTAGTCGGTGTTGAGCTCTGTTGGTGTCATATGTTCTGTGACTTCTGAGGTGTCCAATAATGGTGGGAAATAAGGGCGAAGGAGATCCACATTGAACACTGGGTGTAGGCGAAGGAAAGGAGGAATGTTGAGCTCAAAATAATTATCCCCCATGACCTTGGTGATAGTGTACGGCCCATAATGGAGTGGGAAAATATTTCGATGGGGTCCTATAGGTCGTTCTTTCTGCAAGTACAACCAAACTTTGTTTCCCACCTGAAACTTATGTGGTATCTGATGTTGATCGTGGCGTTGTTTGTACTTATTATTGGACTTCTGTAGGATATCCTAAACATGTTGGCAGATGTGTTGGATCTTCTCAATGAACTAGGTGGCTTTGTTAGCTTCAGTTGGAGCAGGAGATGAGTCGGTTGAGGTGATCGCAAGGGGAAGTGCAACATCTATGGGACCCAATGGTTGGAATCCCAACCCAACCTGAAAGGGTATGTGGTCGATTGAGCTATGCAGGGCTTGGTTGTAGCTATGTTGGACATAGGGAAGGATCTCATCCCATGTGCAAGGGTGCTTTGAATTATACATGCGAAAAATATGCACAATCATTCAATTTACGACCTCGGTTTGGCCATCTGTCTAGGGGTGGAAGGCCATGGATTTGGTGAGCTTGGTGTCTAGCAGTGACCAGAGGCTCAACCAGAATGTGCTGAGAAATCGAATGTCCCGATCTGAGACAATGGTTTGTGGGATTTTGAAATGTACCCAGACTCATTCAAAGAAGAGCTTGGCAGTGGCCTCTGCTATGATGCTCTTCTTGTAGGCAACCAGAATCGCTATCTTAGAAAAGCGATCAACAACCACAAAAACACAGTCATTTCCCTTCTTGGTGGATGAGAGGCCCAAAATGTAGTCCATTGAGAGGGGTGTACAGGCCATGTTTCTTAGTGGTTGGTTTGGAAATAGCGCAGGCAGTGCAGGACCTGATGTACTTGTTGACCTCCTATCAAAGTTTCGACCAATAGAAATTTTTATGTAGCATCACCACTATCTTTTCGACACCAAAGTGTCCTTCCACCTGACTATAGTGGGGTTCCCAGATCAGTTTCGCTCGCTTGCTTGATGGAAAACAGATATGGCCCAGACGACACAACAACCCATCCTAAAGATCAAAATTATCGACAACTGCGTTTGCACCCAACATTTGGTAGGTGGTGGCAAAGTCTGGGTCTATCTCATAGAGTTGGGGCCATCCAGAGGTCTCATGGTCATAAGAGTCTATCACCATGGTGAGTGTCGCGACTGGCGATTTGCTGAGGCAATCAGCGACGCGATTGGTGCTTCTTGTTTTATACTTGATGTTGAGGTGGAATTGTTGCAAGTATGTGGACCACTTTTGATGGTGGTCATTCTACAATTTTCCCTGTGTCTGAATGAACTGTAGTGGCTTATGATCAATGTGGATGACTGTCTCCTTCCCAAGAATGTAATGTCTCCACTGGTGGCAGGCTTACACAATGGAGTACATTTCTTTGTCGTAAGTAGGGTACTTACAGACAGCATCTGATAGTGTCTCACTATGATAGACCATGGGGTGGCCTTGCTAAGTGAGAACGGCGCCCACAGCATAGTCTGAAGCATTTGTCTCGATCTCAAAGGATTGTTGTAGGTCTGGTAATGAAATTATTGGGGCTAAGCACAAGTGTTGCTTCAAATCATTGAACACTTGTTGTTGGGACCAGCCCCACACAAATTTTTCCTTACCACCACCCATGTTTATTTAGCTAAGGGTCCATGCAATATGGGAGAATCCCAACATGAACCTGTGGTAGAAATTGTCAAGGCCCAAAAAGCTCTGAAGCTCAGTGAGTGTGGTTGGGGTTGGCCAGTCACGGATGACTTGGATTTTGGCTGGATCCACATGTACATCATGTTAATCAACGATGTAGCCCAGGTAATGGACCATGTCCATGCCGAAGGAGCATTTTTCCAAGTTGGCGTATAACTTGTGTTGTCGCAGGGTCTACAGAACCTACTGAATATGCTGCAAGTGTTCGGCCCATGTCTTGTTGTAAATTAGAATGTCATCCAGATACACCACTAAAAAATGATTATTGAATGGTTGCAGGATATCATCCATCATCCTCATGATGGAGCATTTGTCAAACCAAAGGGCATGACCAACCATTCAAAAAGGTCTTCCTTTGACTTGAAGGTGGTCTTCCATACATTTGTTTGTTCTATCGGGACCTGGTGGTAGCCAGACTTCAGATCAATCTTAATGAAGTATTTGGCCCCCGTGAGTTGATCAAGGAGGTCATCTATTCGGGGAATCGGGTATCGGTTTCTGACTATGATTTTATTTAGAGCTCAGTAATTAATGCAGAGTCACCATGTTCCATATTTCTTCTATACCAGCATGATTGGACTCCCGCAAGGTGATGAGCTGGGATGGATGTGCCCCTTGTGGACCAGTTCTTGGATCTGTCGCTTGATCTCCTCATTCTCTAACAGAGAGTGGTGATAGATTGGCCCATTGGGAAGCGGTGAGTTGGGGGTCAGATCGATGGGGTGCTTGACTTGGCATTGCAGAGGTACCCCAGTAGATGAGGAGAAGATATCAGAGTATTCTTCCACGACCTTATCTACTTGTTTTTGTTGTGTGGAGAGGTCGGCCGTAGAGATTCTGGATGTGGTTGTGATCTTTCGCTTATTCTAAGAGAAAATCACAAAGAAGACAAACTTCCCTGTCTGAGAGATGACCTTCCTACATTTCTTAGCAGAGATCAAGGAAATAACACTAAGTGGGACTGCCTCGGGTATCCTGTTCAAAGTAATAATAATACTATGAGGCCTAGACTCATATACAACATGACGTTTCCATAAATAAGGTTGTCCCAAAAGAACATCTCAAACTTTGAGAGGAGAAACATCACACAATACCTTGTATTTTAAGGGCTTGATGTCGTACGACAGTTGGCACTGTTGGCTGACACGGAGATGGCTTCCTTGGTGGAGCCATCCAATGGTGTAGGGTTGTGGGTGCGGCGTTGTCGGTAGGGCCAGCTGCTTGATGACCTCTGGTGAGATGAGGTTATTTTGGCTACCACTATCAATGATGAAGTGCAGTGGGGTGTCTTTTACCCACATATATGAATGGAAGAGGTTCTCTCCTTTTTCTGGCTCATCTGGTTCACTAGGCTAGAGCTTGGTGGTAGCAACGGTGGCACTAGGTTTCATGTCAATGATCCGTCTTCCCCTTTCTAGTTCTGGCTCAGAGTCTGAATCTGCATCTGATTCATAGGCTTTCACTTCGGCCACCAGCGACTACTTTGAGCAGCAATCAACAGTGTTATGCCAAGGGCTCTTATGGAAGTCGCACCACTTCTCGGAACTTTCTTTGTCTTTCTGGTGTCCTTCTTTGTTTGTGGCTTGGACTGATTGTCCTGATACTGTCCATATTTTCTCTGTCCTTTGTTCTGTGGGTTGGGGATGCCCTTTTCTAGCTTTTGTTGTGAGGGGTTCCCAGGCCCAAATTGTCACGTCTTTTGTTTGAGCTTCTACTCAATTTTGACGGCATATCGGTAGGCCGCACCCAAGGATGAGATGTCCAAAAATTCTATTTTGGTCTGGATGTATCTATGAAGATCACCGCGATACTTGAGCACCAAATGTCACTCTGAATCTTTGATATCCAGCTTGGTGCACAAGGTATGGAAGATATTTGTGAAATCTGGCACTGCTTGGTCTCTTTCTTCCTGCAGTGTGGTCCATTTGGTATACAGGTCATCATAACTTCCGACAGGGTAGTATTGTTCCTTAATAGCATCCCGGAAGGATTCCCAGGTGGCCATGACTATAAATAATGAGGTTTCCTCTATTTCCTTTTTCTCACAGAAAGTTCCCCACCAATCTTTGACATGGGGAACGGCTTTGAGGAGTGCAAAAGTAAAGGTTTCTCTATTCAAAAAGTTATGGACAGAAAAATACCCTTCTAGTAGATTCAACCACTTGTCTACAGGATTTGCGTCTATCTGACCTTCAAATATAGTTATATCAAATTTTATTTGTACCTTGAAGGGGGTGGCGCCTCCGCTCGAAGAAGGTGTGTCGCCTGTTGGTAGCCACCGAAGGATTTGAGCAAAATTATCCATCATTTGCGCGAAATTATCCATCATATCATTCCTCTGTTGTGTGAGGGATTCCTCAATCAATAGTTTGAAAGGATCTCCTGTCCTGTCATCTTTCTTTTCTCCTACCATGAGAGGTCGCTTGGGCGTGTGAGATCTTTTTTCCTCAAGAGAAACAAGCTCGAGACCCAACTCTTTATACTCCGACCTCGTTGGGGAAATGCATTAAGACGACAATGAGAAAACCGCTTTGATACCACTGATCCGGATTTTATGAGAAGAACGAAATGAATACAGATTAATAATAGGTGCTTAACACAAAATAACAGAGATACAATAAAACTGGTTTTCTATTCAATAACGAAATAAGCTGAAACTATAAAATGCAGCGGAAACAAGCTTGTTGGAATGGTGGCAGCTTATCTCTGAGAAGAGATGTGACTGTTGCGCTCATTTACAAGAAGATGATTACAATGAGGCTCTGAAGGCCTTTTTACAATAAACGGGAATGCCAAAAACCCTAGACATTCAAAAACCTAACCCTAGGAGATGAAGCACCAAAAGTCATGTGGGCCCTGTTTGGGTAAGTTAGTACATCAACTTCCCGGGGTCGTAACTTTTGCATACGATCTCCATTTTAGGTGCATGATAGCCCGTTGGAAAGGTATCATTGAGTATATTCATTTTGGGTGCTCAATCATGCCTTCGACTATCATTGAGAAGCTTTATCCCTAAAAACCTTCATTTAGGCCCTCAAAATGGCCGCGGAAGTTAAAACTGCTAAAAATAGTAAATTGTCAAAATTGCCAGAAAAATGTTTAGAGCTAGTTGGAAAAGGTGGGTGGCCACTGATATCCACCTGGATCACTCGATTAGTTACCAAAGGATTTTCCCAAGTTGAAAGAATTGACTATAATGAAACCTTTTCCCCTATAGCCAAAATGAATTCCATCCGCCTTGTTCTTTCCCTTGCTGCCTCACATAAATGGGAGGTCCATCACATGGATATTAAATCTACCACGGAGATTTGCAAGAAGAAATCTACATGGAACAACCTCCTGGCTATGTCCAGAATGACTCTAGACTTGTTTTTCACCTTAATAAATATCTTTATGGTCTCAAGCAAGCTCCCTGAGCTTGGTATGCCAAAATGGGCAGCTTTCTTATTGCCACTGAATTCTCTAGATGCCATTCTGATCCTAATGTTTATACCAAGAAAGTAGAAAGTCATCTCATAATCCTTGTCCTTTATGTTGATGACCTTATCCTTACTGGTAGTCACTCAAAACTTTTAAACATTGTGAAAACCAGCCTTAAGAAGAAATTTGAAATGACAGACTTAGGCATTTTGCACTATTTCCCTTGCCTCCAAGTTTTGCAAACCAGTGAAGGAATTTTTCTTTCCCAATCTAAGTATGCTTGTGACCTTCTTCATCACTTTCGCATGGATGATTGTAAACCAACCCCTTATCCCTTCCAATATGGAGTCAAGGTTATTTCCAGTTGTACTTCTCCCTAAGTTGATGCCACCCTGTATCGTCAATTAGTTGGTAGCCTCTTATACTTTACTCATACCCGTCCTGATTTTTCCTTTGTTGTTGGTCTTGTTGCCTGGTATATGAAAACACCCCATGAAAGCCATTGGAAAGAAGCTAAAAGGATACTTCGCTATGTCCGTGGTACAGTTCAGTTCAAGATACATTACAGTTCAGAGGGGACTCCTTTATTAGTTGGTTTCACTTATTCAGATTGGGTCGGTGACCCTGATGATCAGAAGTCTACTACAGGTTATGTTTTCAGCCTTGGTTCAGGACCTGTCACTTGGGCATGAAAGAAACAACAGGCTATTGCACTTTCTTTAGCGGAAGTAGAGTACCGAGCAATGATAAATGTAAGTCAGGAAGCCTTGTGGCTTCGACAGATCCTTTTAGAGTTTGGATTCCACCAGCAGCATCTGACCAACCTTTGGTGTGACAATCAGAGTGCCATCAAGCTCGCCAAAGACCTAGTTCAACATCAACGTAGAAAACACATCGAGATACACATGAACTTCATCAGAAAGCTCATTCATGATCAAGTTATTGAAGTGCTCCTTTTCCCTACAGAAGATCAAGTTGCAGACATTTTCACAAAGACTCTTATAGAAGCGAAGTTTTCCAAACTTCGATCTATGTTAGGAGTTCAGGAAGTTTTCATTAAGGGGGGATACGCTCTAATTCCTCCTTCCTTCTCCTATTTTGTCACTATTGTAA
Organism: Picea engelmannii; assembly: GCA_009831015.1. Taxonomy (NCBI): domain Eukaryota; kingdom Viridiplantae; phylum Streptophyta; class Pinopsida; order Pinales; family Pinaceae; genus Picea; species Picea engelmannii. The sequence goes on along the minus strand of ML823279.1, from coordinate 139,382 downwards.
ATCCTTCAATCCTATCCCAAGTTGTTCTTAAGGGGCTATGTTAAGATATTTAGACACTTAGGAGTTAGTTAAGATCTACTTGGTATAATGTGTCGTTATGTAAAAGTGTGTTTCTTAGTGTGTTTCTTTATTATGCATTAGTATTCATTTGTAGTTAGGAAATCCGACGGTCACTATGTGTTCCCGACATAGAGTGATATGAAGGTTCATACTCTCCTCGATCTTAACAGCCATTGATTCATGTCTTAACACCTGATTGGTCCATGATCTCTATTTAAAGATCATAGAGGGTCATTTGCCTATGATCGATTGTGAGAAACTCTCTTGTAAAATATCTCTATAATCTTTTTCTTTTGCATTAATAAGCTGCTCCAAGTGGCTGCGTTGGCTGGGGCCATGGATGTTTCCCCATACGAGTTTTACCACGTGAAAACATCGGTGTGTTGATCTTTGATCTGGTTATGTGAGTGGTTACTGAAGGTGGTCATCCTCTGTTGGAATACCTGTGTTGTCGAACAAAAAATGACAGGAAGAATACAATCACCAGAAGGAATCCCCCTAATAAATATCTATTCATTGGATACTGTTACTCTTGCAATAATTTTGGACATAAGGCAGTACACTGCAAAGCTTATGGACAATACAATAACATAAATTTCCAAAGATATAAGAACAATAGGTACAATACATAGAAGAGAAACTACAACTCATTTACTCCTTTGCAAAACTTCAATATTGAATGTAAAAAATGCAACAACTATGGTCATAAAACCATAAAATATAGATTACCAATGCAATCCCTAAAAGTAGTAAACCCTATCAAACAGAATAAGAAGACATGGAAAAGAAAATATGAAGTACCAAACAAGAAAGATGATGAAAACATTGCTCCTGAAATTGATGAAGTTAATAATAGGAGATTGGTGGGTAAAACTTCTAATAAGGAATATAATAATCAAAGCTATGCATATAAAGTAGATCAAACTCAAGACATGAAAACTCCAAAACTTGATAATGTCATGCAAGAATATTATCCATTACCCAACAAATGGAAACTAATAGAGAAATATTCTCAAAACAAGGATAAAGAAACTTTTGGTGCACATAATAGTGACTTTGATGATGAATCTTCAATAGTACAACAACCAGAAGAATTGAGTGATGATTATCTCAGAAATTTTTCAATCCTATTTTAATGGTCCACTGAAACTCCTTCTGAAAGAAAAATTAAAAACAAAGAAGGGAAGGAGAAATTAGGGAAGACTTAAAAATCATTCATGTTGATTCTCCTATGAGCATTGAAGCACATAAAAATGAATATGATCATTGAAAGCATCATGGTTTGATTATATAACTCTATGCAGGATCCAACATAGTTTATTGCAGGTCTTCATCTTCCCAGGAATAGTATAGGCTATGTATTGGTCTCAGAATGGTTATAAGTGGACAAACCCTAAATGGAAGTTACTATGTGAGCAAGAAATGGAATGAATGGATAATTCTGTAGCAGTGAGGTGATGATGAAGATAGACTGAGTACAAGTCTGAAAATGAAAATACTGTGTTATCGCATGAACTTGTCAGAGTCCTGTGGGTTTGTGGTTTCTACCTAAGTCTGTAATTTTTCCCTATCTCTATCCTTTTCGCAGACCAAGTATTAAATTTCCCCTTCAGTTGACAAAGTCGTTTTTGTTTGCCCCTTTGTGTTTGAGCACTCATCTCCTTGGCCTCTATCACTGATCCTTCTTTCTTCCCAAACCCACAGCCAGTTGTCCAAATCCTTGATCATGCAGGCTGCAGCCATGAACACAAAATGCAGCTTTCTCAAACAGTTTGTTTCGGGATTGAAGCATAACTAGAAGGCAGTTTTAATCTTTCAATGCCGAATTTTCTGAAGCTGCCGAAGTCACCGAAGGCCGATCCGTGAACCAAATCTCGGCCGTTGTTTTGAAAGGGAAGATCTGATCCATTGATTTGGAAGGGGCAGATTTGAGTCGTTGATCATGAAATCCTCATCCAAGATCATGATATCAACGACCATAGTCCATTGCGGGAACACAACATGCTCAGGAGATAATTTTCTTGAGCGGTCCCGCAATTGAAACCATGGTAAGTCAAGAGCGACGTGGTGAAGGGAGATGGATTGTGGGCCCAAAAGCGGTCTAAATCCAAACCACCTTTGAGCATCCCCGCAATCATGCACTCATATAACATCCAATCCAAGAGAAGTGCATGGTCATCGCTCACTCATTCAGGCATGCAAGTTTTCTTCAAGCACCTCGCTCCACATCACCCCTGCGCATACGCTATCAGCCTGCCACCTACAGTACTCACATTGGTCATGGAAGAATATCTGCAGAGCCTCAAGGCGTCGAGATTGACTCTCAGAAATCATTAGCATCGTCTGAGAACAGTTATGGGTGTCAGGACCAGTCCTAATCCCAATGAAGACGGTTATTGAAGATAGTGGGTAGCATTTGAGACCTCGCCTCATCCCATAAATGGAAAATGTTGTAGAGAGCAGCCATGAAAGCACACTTATGATATGAATCTTCCTTATGGGCAATTTTTCCTATAAAGCACATAACTATGCATGGCTCACGTTTGAAATCATTAAGTTTGCACAACCTGACAGAGTGGGCGTCGACTGAAGGCTTTGAAGGCAATTATATGATCACATTCCTGGTGGTTGCAGCATTTTAGTATATATACGCATTTTTGATATTTTGTTAAGGTCGAATGGTTGATCTAGGCTCCCTGCTATTATAATATTTTTATGAAGAACATTGGTTCTCTCGTTATGTATTTGTTTTTTAAGACATCTTGGTTAATCTAAGTCATCTTTCTTACTCCATCTTATTTGCCTCTGATATTGAGAGAATTCATGAATGATTGATTCAAATGGATTGTTATGATTGTATTATGATGAATGTTATATTATAGTGTTGTTATAATTTCTTTTAGTTTCTTTGAGATTTGAATTCAAGAGGATCTTGTGCTTAAGTTTTTCCTCCTTAGGCTATTGAAAGACTTGATGTCCACAACAAACCTCTACACTCTCCTCACCAAAGTATTCCTCCTACTCACCCTTACTCTAACTTACTGACTGAAGTTGATTCCAGACCTCAATTGCTTATGCATGCTAGTCCAGATTTCTAAGTTAGAACATTATTATCATTGAGTCTTCTCCATTTGACCACCTAAACTCATTTACATTTACTGTATAAACTGATGGGTATTAGGCTTACATTCTATGCAATCTGAGGGTGACTTCTAGTGCTAACATTTCTGGTGCTATTTTCATGGAATTAATTGAAGACATTTCCTTGGGATAGAACGACAAAGAAACTCTGATTCTGAAGGTGCATCAAATATCAATACCATTGAAGATTGCAACTTGCACCTGACGATTCCACTGTTTCGACCCCACTGTTTTAGTTCTGGCTCCTAAAGGCAGACACACAAGGTCCACTCCACTTCTGCCTTGATCCAATTGGATATCGGTGACCACCCACCTTTTCCAACTGGCTCAAAACAATTTTTTGGCAATTTTGGCAATTTACTATTTTTAGCAGTTTTAACTTACGAGGCCATTTTTAGGGCCTAAATGAAGGTTTTTCGGGATCTAGATTCTCAATGATTACTAAAGGCATGATTGAGCCCCCAAAATGAATCTCCTCGATGATACCTTTCCAACGAGATATCATACGCCTAAAACGAAGATCGTATGCAAAAATTACGACCCCAGGAAGTTGATCTATTAACTTACCCAAACGGGGCCCACATGACTTTTGGCGCTTCATCTCCTAGGGTTGAGTTTTTGCATGTCTAGGGTTTTTGGCATTCCTTTTTATTGTAAAAATTCCTTCAGAGCCTCATTGTAATCATCTTCTTGTGAATGAGTACAGTCGTCACATCTCTTCTCTGAGATAAGCAGCCACCATTCCAGCAAGCTTGTTTCCGCTGCATTTTTATAGTTTCATCTTATTTCCTTATTGAATAGAAAACCAATTTTATTGTATCTCTGTTATTTTGTGTTAAGAACATATTAATAATATGTAGTCATTTTGTTATGCTCATAAAATCTGGATCATGCCTCTAGCAACGTCTAAAGATGACCCAGAGGAAATTATCAGAAAGGGAAAGACCGCTCAAAAAGGTACCTCTACTGTTGTACCAAGTTTTTCTGATAATCTGCATAATCCATCTTTACAAACTCCAGTAACCTTTTTTTATTCTCCTATTATACAAAATGCTGGAGTTTCAAGAAATTTAAGTTTTGGGAGTTTTCATACCGATTTATCCCCTCCTATTCTTGGTTTGGAAGGAGAGAGCTTTGACACCCCTTTCTCCCCCGAAGTTGTGAAGTGGAAGGAGAGAGCTCTGACCTTAGAAGACTTTCCTACTCCTCCTCCTATTAGAGTTGTTGTAGTTACAGAAGGGGAAACCTCTGTTACTTCTATCCCCTCATCTTTATCTCCTAACGCTCAGCCTTTTCCTTTTTCTCCCAGACGCACAGTCCTAGTCTCGCCTATCCGAACTCCATCTCCTCCTGTTTCTCTTCTAGTTCACGTCCAAATGGCAGGTGCTAATCCTCCTAGGAACAGGATGGATGAGATATTGGCTGCTAGATACACCCCTCTGGTTTTACCTCATCCTATGAATGCTCTCCCACCCACAGACTACCTTAATTACATGCCCCAGTTCACAGGAGAGGGAGACGTGACTGCAAAAGAGTACCTTGCATCCTTTTATAGATTTGCAAAGATTCAGGCCCAAAAAATGAATATGTGTGTATGAGAGTTTTTGTACAAATCCTTGACGGTGATGCTAGGGATTGAATTAAGGAATTGCCTCCTAGATCTATTGACGGGATTGCTGCTCTGGATGATTCATTCTTAAAGAATTGGGGGAATAAAAAAGATCTCCTTTATTATATTAAAAAATTCGGGGCACTTAAGAGAGAAGAAGGGGAATATGTTTCAGACTTCTAGAAAATATTTAATAAGATGTAAAAAAATATTCCCGCTAAAGTTAAACCTTCATAAACCTCTGCCAAGATGACTTATGCTAGTGCTTTCGACCCTGATGTTTGCCTCCTATTGAGAGAAATAAGGGCTACCTCCTTGGATCATATGCAAGATGCATCCCTTGAAGTAGAATCCAATATATTGGTAGTTGAAAAACTTAGGGGAAAAGTTGATAGAGACAGAGGAAAAGGTAGGTCTGAAACTCCGACTTCTAGTTCCTTTGTTGTCCCCCTCAAACGGATGAAGTGACCAAGCTACTAAAAACACTTTTTGCTAGAATGGAAAAGATTGAATTAGAAGGAAAGCAGAGCTATAGGAATCCCCAAATTGTTGATAATAGGGGTAGTTTCAAGAGACCAATTAATGCCCCTCAGACCATTCAGAGAGATTAGAGGAACAGGGACCAAGATGATCAGAAAATCCAAACTCCTCTCCAAAATAACCTGGTTACTGATGTAGATGGAGAGGACAAATATTTTGATCCTCAGATCCATTTCCTTGGAGATACCTCTTCATCCCCTCATTTACCTCAGTATGCATACGAAGAGGCCCTCATGAGTAATCAAATGAATGACCTGAGTAAAGGGGAAGAGGCCAGCCACACTCCAAACAAATATAATCTAAGGTCCAAATAGAAAGAAGGGAAATCTGACATCCCTGATCAGCCTACCAGAGTAGAAAAACCTGGTAAATATATTGCAGACCGAAGCAAGGAAAAGAAGGCACAGACCTCCCCACCAGCGGTCAAAGGTCCTATTCCAGAAGTGAGAGAAATTATAAAGGACCCCTCCTCTTTCAACTTTGAGCATGAAATACAAAAAATTAGAATCCCTATACCCATTTCAGAGCTGGTCAAGCATGAAGACTTCAAAAGGTGTCTCTCCAAAATGTTGCAGCCCGAACCTTCATATCATTCCACAGACTCAGTTAACCTCTAAGATGAAAGGCCAGTTGTCATATTAGGGCCTTTGGTGGAGGATAGAGATGACTCCTCCCCTCCCTTCTACACTTCATTAAACATCCATGATAAGGTGTTGCATAAATGCCTAATGGATTCAGGGGCATCTCACAATCTTATGCCTAAGATTGTCATGGAAGAGCTCGAGTTGGAGGTGACAAAAACCTACCACAACCTGTATTCTTTCGAATCCAGGAAGGTGAAGTTCCTTGGGGTTATCAAAGACCTGGTCGTTTCTCTGTTTCAACTGTCGATAAAGAGCATGGTCATGGACATCGTAGTGGTCGATGTTCACCATAAGTTCGGGATGCTCCTATCTAGTTATTCGATAAAGAGATTGGGGGGAACCCTGCAGATGGACCCTTCATATAACACAATTCTTGTATTCAGGAGTGAAAAAAGGAGACTCTATAGGAAAGCGCAGCTCACGTACATCATCAGTGATGAAGCAAGCCCCACCAACCATCCTATTTTTTCTTTTGAAACTAATTTGGGATCCAGCATATTGCAACTGACTGATACTCTTGAACCTCCTCTTGAAATTAGGAAACAGTCCATTTCTTTTTGTGAAAACCCTCCTCCAACTACCCTTGGTTGGAAGATGTTCTTTGACGGAGCCTCTTCTAAGGAAGGTGTTCGTGCTCGGGTAGTCTTTGTTTCACCATGTCAAGATACCATACCCTTGTCCTACAAGTTACAATTTGAAGCTACCAAAAATGTGGCAGAGTATGAATCTCTTGTTTTAGGTTTAAGGGCAGAAAAGGACATGGGGATAGAAGAGCTATCAGTATTTGGAGATGCAGAGCTAATTTTTCATCAAATCAAAAATATTTATCAAGCTAAGCATCCTAGGCTCAGATCTTACAGAAACGAAGTGTGGGACCTAGTTGACAGTTTCTTCTTGGCTTTCAACATTTCATTTATTCCAAGAGAAGAGAATACCATGGATGATTCTTTGGTTGTTTCAGCAAGCCATTTCTAAGTCCCACTGCCACCTAAACTCAAGTATGATGTAGAGGTGAAATATAGACCCTTTATGCCTAACAATGTCAAGCATTGGAAGGTGTTTGAGGATGATCTTGAGATCAAAAAATTCCTTGAGTCCGTTGACGATTTCTTTGCATTACATATTGATCAAGATCATGATTCTAAAAGTAACCCTCATGATGATGTATTTGTAAATAAAATTGCTAATCACCATATTGTTCAGTTGCCTACCAACCACATTCCAAAGGGACTAGTTCCTTTGGAAAGATTGTTTGATGGGAATGATGTGGTAGTAAAATTTAAAGGCTCAACTGATGATGTTGATATAAGTGAGTGCAATATTGGCACAGAGAAGGACCCAAAATTTGTCAAGTTGTCAAGCATCTTGTCAAGGGAACAAAGGGCTGAATATGCAGAGCTATTAAAATAATTTTCTCATGTGTTTTCTTGGACATATGAAGAACTCAGAACATATGAAACAAGTGTCATTGAACATAAGATATCATTGAAGGACTAGGCCAAACCATTTAGGCAGAAATTGAGACAAATAAATCCTATGTTGTTTCCTATTATGGAGAAAGAGGTGAAAAAAAATTTGGATGCCCAGATTATCATCCCTCTGAGGTATTCTAAATGGGTGGCCAACTTGGTCCCAGTGAGAAAGAAGAATGGATAAATCAGACTTTGTGTTGATTTCAAGAACCTGAATAGAAGCTCTAAGAAGGAAAATTACCCCCTGCCAAAGATGGAGCACATATTACAGAGGGTAACAGGTGCATCTAGGATGTCCATGATTGATGGATTTTCTGGCTACAATCAGATCTCTGTCTTGCCTGAAGACAAAGAAAAGACAACCTTCACTACTCATTGGGGTACATTCATGTACGCTAAGATGCCCTTTGGATTGATGAACGCAGGGGCAATCTTCCAACGAGCTATGGACATTGCATTCATCGGAGAAAAGGATAAATTTGTAGTCATATATTTGGATGAAATTACAGTTTTCTCTGGGTCTGATAAAGAGCATTGTTATCATCTAAGAAAGGTCTTCTTGAAATGCAAGAAATTTGGTCTCTCCTTAAATCCTAAAAAGTCATTGTTTTCCATGAATGAGGGGAAATTATTGGGGCACATAGTATCAGCTGAGGGAGTAAGGATTGATCTCAGTAGGGTAGAAGCTATCCAAACTTTGTCACTCCCTAGATCCAAGAAAGAAGTTCAGTATTTCTTGGGGAAGATTAATTTTCTGAGAAGGTTTGTTTCAAATTTTGCTGAGTTGGTGAAGTTTATCACAACCATGTTGAGGAAAGGAAATGAAATCAAATGGACTCATGAATCTCGTAACTCATTTGACCAAATAAAGAAGGCCTTGATTGAAGCACCTGTGATCATCAGTCGTAACTACTCCAAGGATTTTCTGATTTTCTCTTTTGCTTCATTTGGCATAGTAGCAGTTGTTTTATTGTAGAAAAATGTCAAAGGGTTAGAGCAACCCATTTCATTTTTCAGTAGGGCATTGAGAGATGTTGAAATAAAATATGACATCATGGAAAAACAGGCCTATGCTTTTGTTAAAGCTCTCAAAGCCTTTATATTTTATGTGTTGCATTCAAAAGTCATTGCATATGTCCCTTCATCTTCCGTGAAGGAGATCCTCCTTTAGCCTGACATAGACAGAAGAAGGAGCAAGTGGATTGCAAAAATCCTTGAATTTGATCTTGAAATAAAGCCTAGAAAAATGGTCAAAGGTCAAGGTTTAGCTAGGTTGCTGGATGAATCTAATTATAAATACTTGGGGGTCAGTTTCATCAACATTTTTTCAGAGAATCAGCAAGTTGAGTTGTCTGATGAAGATCCTCAAGTCACACCCCTATTGACAGGATGCATTTGGAATAAAGACATTATATCTTTTCTACAGAAGTTGCAGCCTCCTGATGGCATGGGAAAGAGAAAGGTAAGAGCTTTGAAGCTCAAATAATTTAAATATTGTCTGATTGATCAAGTTTTATATTGGAAAGACCCTTTAGGAGTGCTTTTTAGATGTCTAGACCCACAGGAAGCCCAAAAGATTATGTATGATTTTCATGACAGTTTATGTGGGGGGCATCACTTCTAGAGAACCACAACCTACAAGATTCTCAGGGTTGGGTATTTTTGGCCTAGTCTCTTCACTGATGTCTATGCAAAGATCAGGTCTTGTGTCAAGTGTCAGAAATTCTCTGGAAAGCAACAACTCAAGTCTTTTCCATTAAATCATGTGGTAATTTTAGGACCCTTTCAGCAGTGGGGCCTAGATTTTATTGGGGAAATTCATCATGCTTCAAGTGGTCAGCATAGGTTGATCTTGACTTCCACAGACTAATTTACTAAGTGGATAGAGGCCATCCCCATATGAAATGCTTCCCACGAGATAATCATTGGTTTTCTTGAAGATATTATGGTAAGATTTGGTTGTCCAAACAGAATTGTCACTGATAATGTTGCAACTTTCAAGGATGAACCATTGATTAAGTTTTGTGAACAGTTTGGAATCACATTGATTCACTCTACTCCTTACTATCCCCAAGGGACTGGACTGACAGAGTCCTCTAACAAGAGCCTTATTAAGATCATCAAAAGATTGTTAGAGGACAACAAGAAGGCATGGGATTCGAAGCTTAAATTTTCTTTGTGGGCTGACAGAGTGACAACAAAGAGATCTCTTGGTATCTCTCCTTTTCAGCTTGTATATGGATTTGAAGCCATTTTTCCTTCTCAGCTTTGCTTACCTATGGTGAAATTCTTCCAAGACTACCAGGGAGAACCAAATGATATGATTAGGAGAATACAACAACTAGTAGAAGTGCAGCAGACTAGAGAGCAACTACTAGACAAAGCATATAAGCATCAATAGAAGATCAAGCAGGCCTTTGATAAGAAGGTGACCAAAGAGGATTTCCAGCTGGGAGATCTAGTAATCAAGTGGGATGCACCTAAACAAGACAAAGGCAAGCATGGTAAATTTGAGGCCTTGTGGATCGGCCCCTTCAAAAATTTTGACATTTTTTCAAATAACACTTACAAGCTGCAGGATTTGAAGGATTCTGAAGTTTTTGGTAGCCCTGTAAATGGGCATTTTCTGAAAAATCTTTTACTTAAGCCATGAGTGGCTTCCCATGTCATTGTAAATATCATTTTTGTTTTGTTTTTAGTTTTTATAAGTGACTCCATAACCCAACATTTAAGGCACTGGAACTATAGGTTCTTGGCAGCTCGCAAGGAGCATCCCATCCCCTGTGGAACCAAATTTTATCACATGAACTTGTCAGAGTCCTGTGGGTTTGTGGTTTCTACCTAAGTATGTAATTTTTCCCTGTCTCTATCCTTTTCGCATACCAAGTCTTAATTTTCCTCTTTAGTTGGAAAAGTCGTTTTTGTTTGCCCCTTTGTGTTTGAGCACTCATCTCCTTGGCCTCTATCACTGATCCTTCTATCTTCCCAAACCCACAGCCAGTTGTCCAAATCCTTGATCGTGCAGGCCGCAACCATGAACACAAAATACAGATTTCTCAAATAGTTTGTTTCAGGATTGAAGCATAACCAGAAGGTAGTTTTAATCTTTCAGCATCGAATTTTTCGAAGTTGCCGAAGTTGTCGAATGCCCAAAGGCCCGAAGGTCGATCCGTGAACCAAATCTTGGTCATTGTTTTGAAAGGGAAGATCTGATCCATTGATTTGGAGGGGGCAGATTTGAGTCGTTGATCGTGAAAGCCTCATCCAAGATCATGATATCAACGACCATAGTCCATTGCGGGAGCGCAACATGCTCGGGCGATAATTTTCTTGAGCGGTCCCACAATTGAAACCATGGTAAGTCAAGAGCAATACATGGTGAAGGGAGATGGATTGCGGGCCCAAAATTGGTCTAAATCCAAACCACCTTTGAGTGGCCCCGCAATCACACGCTCATATAACATCCTATCCAAGAGCAATGCATGGTCATCGCTCACTCGTTGGGGCATGCAAGTTTTTTTCAAGCACCTCGCTCCACATCACCCCTGCGCATATGCTATCATCCTACCACCTACAACACTTTCAATGGTCACAGAAGAAGATCTACAGAGCCTCGAGGCGCCGAGATTGACTCGCAGGAATCATTGGCATAGTCTGAGAAAAGTTATGGGTGTCAGGCCCAATCCTAATCCCAATGAAGATAGTTATTGAATATTGTGGGCAGCAGTTGAGACCTTGCCTCATCCCATAAATGGAAAATGTTGCAGAGACCAGCCATGAAGGCACACTTACGATCTGAATCTTCCTTATGGGCAATTTTTCCTGTAAAGCACATAACTATGCCTGACTCGCATCTGACATCGTGAAGTCTGCACAACCTGACAGAGTGGGCACCGACTGAAGGCTTTGAAGGTAGTGATATGATCGCATTCCTGGTGTTTGCAGGATTTTAGTATATATACGTAGTTTTGATATTTTGTTAAGGTCGAATGGTTTAGCTAAGCTCCCTTCTATTGTAATATTTTTATGAAGAACATTGGTTCTCTGGTTATGTATTTGTTTTTTGAGACATCTTGGTTAATCTAAGTCATCTTTCTTACTCCATCTTATTTTCCTTTGATATTGAGAGAATTCATGAATGACTGATTCACATGGATTGTTATGACTGTATTATGATGAATGTTATATTACAGTGTTGTTATAATTTCTTTCAGTTTCTTTGAGATTTGAATTCAAGAGGATCTTGTGTTTAAGTTTTTCCTCACTAGGCTATTGGAAGACCTTATGTCCACAACAAACCTCTACACTCTCCTCACCAAAGTCTTCCTCCTACTCACCCTTACTCCAACTTACTGACTGAAGTTGATTCCAGACCACAATTGCTTATGCATGCTAGTCCATATTTCTGAGTTAGAACATTATTATCATTGAGTCTTCTCCATTTTACCACCTAAACTCATTTACATTTACTGTATAAACTGATGGGTATTGGGCTTAATTTATATGCAATCTGAGGGTGACTTCTAGTGCTGACATACTGGAAACTGAAATTTCAGAGACAGTGGTTGTGACAGAGAAAATATGAAAGGTATATTGGTTGGTCGATGCGTTCTTGAGTTGGTTGGATAACTAGATCAATTCTAGTTGAATAGATTACATTCTATCAATAAGATAAGTCATGTGGCAAGCAAAGTTTAAAGTCTCTCGAATGACTTTAAGAAGCAGTGTATAGTAAAGAAGCATATTGGATAAAGATGGATATATCTGGTTAGAGATTGATGAAAAGCAATGGACATGTCGAAAGGTTGTTTGATAAGTATAAGATTCAATTACTCAATGTTCCAGTAGGACAACAATATCCACAGCGAAAACAGTAGGATGTATATAGTGGTATACATGGCATCCTATAGAGATGGAAAGGGGAGAGATCTTTTCAAGAAGAACTACCCTTTCATAAACAAAGGGGAATAGAAGTTAGAAGCAGAGAGAGCATGATTACAAGGGGAGTTACACGAGTTCATATTCTGGTTAGTAGCATACAGACAGAGATGAATCATAGGGGGAGAAACCCTTTTCCATTGATGTCAAAGGGGGAGAGTAAATTCATATAGAAAAGCATCATCATAGGGGGAGTTTGTGTATGAAGTTAGAGTGTTTCCCTCAATGACAAAGGGGGATATTGTTGGACATAGTGTCATTGATGTCAACAGTCGATGTCATTACGTTATAATGATGAGTTGGTCTGAAAAAAATGTAGAAGAATCTACCTAGAGCTCAGAAGGGTTAGCGACTAAAGATCAGAAGCTCAGAAGAGATGATGCACATGAAGCTCAGAAGGGAAAGCGCATTGCAGAAATGTGATCGGGATTGAAGGACAAACCAGGACCATCAAATCTAGGAGTTACAAACCAGGACTATTATATCTAGGAGTTACAAAGAGAAGGATCGTTAGAGGATTGGTCAACAATCAGATAAAGTCATGACCGTTGGATACGCAAGCGTTAGATCAAGGGTAGGGATTGATTGCAGAGTGTGAAGGGAGAATTAAACAATGCGTTAATTCTAATCCCACAATTATTCTATACCATCAGATCTCATCGATTCAAATATCAATGACTGTGGTTGATCCACCAAAAATTGCACAACTTCAATTGCGGAGTTTGGGCGATGGGATAAACCACGCGCAAGTCATGGTTCTGCAATCTACACTGACCCTCGATGGTTACCCGCCAATAATACCTACATTTGGCATCAATTCCACTGCCAAACGAACAGTTTCTGTTGCAGAACTCGACGATAGTTTTAAACTTCGTGCTAGTTGAGGACCCTGCAATCATCCCTGATCATTGATCTTCTCTGAGAGCATTCTCGGTCATTGGATCAAGTTGAGTAGAAGGACAGAGTAATTCATAAAGAAGGACCATCAAATCTGGAGAATACACGATGATCGTTGGATCAGGATCATGGTCAACTTCGGCGATGACCAATTCGGCAAGAATGTGTTGAGAACATGTAAATACACCTGAAGGCCGAAGTTTTGAAGTCACGAAGTGAAGACACATAGCACACACATTAGGAGATCCACGTCATCAGACTATGTCAGCAAGGACATGTGGCACAATCAGATAATGACAAGTGTCAAGATGAAATTAGAATTTTAGGTACGTGTGTTGAGCTCTTGATCTACCTAAGTAAATTAGAGTGCATTTATTATCAATCCGGTGTTTGTAAGACTTAGAGGCATGTCCAAAGTATATGGATTTTAGAGATAGTTTTATCTTTTATGGAGATAACCCAA
>ML823279.1:106678-125518 GCA_009831015.1 Picea engelmannii | reverse complement strand
ATGAGCATTCAAATGAACAAAAACACAGATCTGATCTTCAAGAGTGTAAAATCTCAAGTCTCTTCATTCATCCAAAGGTGTGTTACTAGCTCAATCCTAAGAGTATTTATACAAAAGTTTTAAAACCATAAAAGATAAAATGTCTCCTAAATATCATAAGCAGATCCACAATATCCTAAGAGGTTCAAATGCCTCTTCTAGATCCTCAAAATATGATCAAAATCCCACGAAATCAAAAACTGTCCTAGATTTAATGCTGCAACAGGGCAATTTCTGTTGAACTGGCCCCCTTTGACCGGCGTTGACCGAGCATCTAGCAGTCTCAGATTTCGAATCTGATAGATTATTCACCATCCTTGTACATCTAGGAACGCAACCCAAGTGTCGGATTTCACCCAGGTGTCCTGCAAGTATACAAACGACGGAGCTATTACGGGATTTGGTGAAATCCTGTAATTTCTGCTAAATTTCCAATTTTAATGCAATAATTTAGAAAATTCAATTCTGAAGTTAGAGGATGACAAATTTACCTTGGATAGGCTATTTTATGAGAAATGTGGAGTAAAATGAAGGAAAATGGCAAATAAAGAGGCAAAAAGTATGGTTTGTGAAAGCACAAAAATGGACTCAACAACGTGTAATTCACAAATCTAAGTGACACGTGGCAGCCACTCGGCCAATGCCAAGTTAGCAGTGATGTCAGCAAGTTACATAATTTCAGGGAAACTAGTTTCTAAACACCAGTAACTGCCCAAAGCGCTGAAGGACAAAGTTAATGCTAACCATTGATCTAATTCAATCATTCTCAATCGATGATGAAGTGTAGTGGAAGGATAGCGTAAGTGGATGTGTTAACTGACAGCAAGCGATCACCATCGCTTTAAGACTTATTCGGTAGGTAACCACTTCAGAGGAATTGCTACTCCAGAATCCTGGAAATCGCGAAGGACGAAGTTCTGAATTCTCGAAGTAAACAAGAACCATTCACTCACCTGTAGATTAATTCATGGTCATCGATTTGTTCGAAACCTATAGACAAGCCAGGATAATCCGGCTAATGGAAGAATTAATAATAATCGTTCGATCTTCTTTGGGGAAATATACTTCGGGAGGTTTAATGATTGAAAATACTGGAAGTTGCGAAAGCCGAAGTTCCAAAGTAAATGAGAGCCATCCATCTCAATCGTAGATTAAGTCATAACCGTTGGATTAAGAAGTAAAATAATGAGTAAGGATTGGATCCAGACCATTGATTTGGTTCTAGGAATCATGCTAGCCATCGGATCAACCCGTGTGAGAGGTAACCATTTTGGGAAATTGAAAAACTCTAGAAGATTAGATGATTGTCAAAGAAAAATCATCGAACATTGAAATCCAGTGAACTAGGTTATATCCCCCAGTCATGGGTTATGAACACATAAGCCATAAGTCACTAGGAACATCACTTAGACAATAAGTCCATGGTTTTGTGGTCACATGTAAATGGTTTGAAGGAAGCGCCTCTATAGAATTTGATTTCTGCAATATTTGTAGAGACATGAAATTAAGTTCAATGAAATCGATCCATACTTGTGATCAATTAATGAAAAGCATCTTCCTTAAATTGAAAAGGCTTCTCGATAATATTTGAATAAAGAAAAAATGAGATTATCATTAATGAAGAGGCGTGATGGTCCTAACAAAGGGACACAATGTTTTATAGCTCACACCATTTGGAAGAGTATATAAACGAGAAAGAGTGATGAGAAAAAAGTGTATCTGCAATCCATATCAGAAGATAAAAGTAGCAGCAGATTCCAAGAAGGAAAACTGAAGATACTAATGCAGTGAGGGTGGAAGGGAGGAGCATGGAACGATTCATATCCTTACTAATAAAATTGTAAAAGATAAGGGAGTTGGAGCTTCCTAGGGTTGGTGCCCTAAATACAAGGGAGTTGGTGCTTCCTAGGGTTGGTTCCCTGAAGAAGGGGATTGGTGTCTCCTAGAGTTGGTTCTCTAAGGAGGATTGGTGTCCTTCACTATTCTTTATAAAAACTTGTAATTTATGTTAAATATATTTATATAATTGATTTTGCATACAATTCATTGTTGATTTATTGTGGTGATCAATAAAATATAAAAAGCAATTGTTAATTGTGAAAAAGGGGTAATATTGATTCACCCCCCCTCTCGGTATTCCAACATGCACAGCAAGTGTACATGGAGAGTAGAGAAGAGGGTCCATCAGGGGATCCCATTTTGGAATAAAAAACAGTAGATTGTAGGACTTTATAACACAGGGATCATGAACCTGCTAGAGATTTCTCATTTTGGGAGAGGAAAAGGTGTAAATGTCTGTGTCAAATAGATACTAGCACTAGAACATGGAGGCATCTTATGGATGGAGAGGCATGTATCTATAGATGTAGACTTAATTGCAGAAATCAAAGGTTTACCAACAGACGACACAAAACCATAACAATACATGGATGATAAAACCAAAGAGAAAACCCTGGAAAATGAGATAAAGAGAAAATATGGGAGTGACAGAGGTTCCATAGGAATGGTTATACAACAGATTTTACCATAGGCTAGGGAAGTATTGCACAACAAAATATACAACATTATGGCACACTTGAAATCCGAAGAAAAGGAAGGAAAATTCTAGCATGTTCGCCATGTTGTTTGATGAGATGCAGGAAAAGCTAGCTAATACATGGAGAATACTACCAGAAGTGGTGACAGAAAATCAAGGAATAACATATTTTAAGGATTCCAGACATAACATGTGGATCCAGGCCAAAATGGATCCTAAGAAGGAGTGGCTACAATTAAGATACTATGTCACAGGGGAGGTAGTGCAATGGGCCATGAAGGATTGGCCTAAGGAATAGAAGGCACCAATGATTCCAAAGAAGGTATTAAAAACTAAGAAGCAAGTAGAGGTTGTCCCTTCAAAGCAGTAAACCAATCCAGCTACAAATACAAGGAAATAAATAGAGTGTGCCAAAGAAACAAGGAGTAGCACAACCATCAAAAATCCAAGGAATAAAACTACTATCCCTAAGGCTCCAGCTCAGCAAAAGGAGTGCACAGTAGAACCAAATGAAGGAGAGCAGAAAGATACTAATACTCCTATGCCAGAGGAAACAAGAGGTGGAATTCTCTGAGATATGGATATACCAGTTACAATTGCGCAGATAGAGACTCTGCCATTGAAAAGAACAGTCTTGCAAACATGAGGACAACACAAGAAAATGAAGGCGCACAAAGAGGTTCTTCAACTTACACTGACAAAGGATGATGCAGAGTGGCTACATAGAAAGTAAAGGACCACACGACAGAGGTGTGGTATGATGTTGAGAAGAAAAGGGAGGAGATAGTCAAGAAATTGACAGAGGTCAAGGAGACATTGGAACCATTGCAACTCACCACAGCACAACAAAAATAATAGGTGCAACAACAACAAACTTCTCAGGAGAGAATAGTTACTGAACATGAGACAATGCAGATAATAGCCATGGGGAATGAAAATTTTTGTATAACCCAAGGAATGTTGCAGGTGGATGAAATTACAACGCATAATCCATTGAAAGACATAGATCATTTAGACTTGGCACTTCTCAAGATTCCAACAAAGGCATTGTACAAACTTCAAATAAGTGTCATGCAGGAAATTCAGTCGAGGGCCCACACATATGTGACAAGTTTACAATTGACCAATGAAGTAAAGAAGACATTGGAGATGACACTTAACTAGGTGCAATTAGAGAGAGATGAAACAAAGTAGTGCACTGAAATATCAGAGTAGCAAGTGGAAGAAATGTTCAAAACTATTGTTGACAGTGTGCAAGGGGAGAATGTACCCATAGAGAGTAATATTGAAAAAACATCATGAGCTATGGAGGTGTACAGATCCCACATTGTAGAGTTGATGGATCTCCTAGTACCAACTACTCCACCAGAAGTAAGAACACAAAGGGAGAAATAGGTTACAGGTCATACAGAGAGTATTGTGTTGATCATCTAAGAAATCATAGAGTTGTATAATAGGAGCGCGCAGTTATGGAAAGATCTGCAAGAGGATGGAAAATTGTAGGAGTTAGACCAAAAAGATCTGCCATGAAGGATTGGCCTGAGGAATGGAAGGCACTAATGATTCCAAAGAAGGTATAAAAATTTAAGCAACAAGTAGAGGTTGTCCCTTCAAAGCAGTAAACCAATCCAACTACAAATACAAGGAAAGAAACAGAGTGTGCCAAAGAAACAGGGAGTAGCACAACCATCAAAAATCCAAGGAAGAAAACTACTATCCCTAAGGCTCCAGCTCAGCAAAAGGAGTGCATAGTAGAACCAAATGAAGGAGAGCAGAAAGATATTAATACTCCTACGCTAGAGGAAACAAGAGGTGGAAGTATCTGAGAGATGGATATACCAGTTGCAACTGCGTAGATAGAGACTCTGCCATTGAAAATAACAGTCTTGCAAACATGAGGACAACGCAAGAAAATGAAGGCGCACACAGAGGTTCTTCAACTTACACTGACAAACGATGATACAGACTAGCCACATAGAAAGTAAAGGACCACACGACAGAGGTGTGGTATGATGCTGAGAAGAAAAGGGAGGAGATAGTCAAGAAATTGATAGAGGTCAAAGAGACATTGGAACAATTGCAACTCACCACAGCACAACAAAAATAATAGGCGCAACAACAACAAACTTCTCAGGAGAGAATAGTTATTGAACATGAGACAGTGCAGATAATAGCCATGGGGAATGAAAAATTTTGTATAACCCAAGGAATGTTGCAGGTGGATGAAATTACAGCGCATAAGCCATTGAAAGACATAGATCATTTAGACATGGCACTTCTCAAGATTCCAACAAAGGCATTGTACAAACTTCAAATAAGTGTCGTGCAGGAAATTCAGTCGAGGGCCCACACATATGCAACAAGTTTACAATTGACGAATGAAGTAAAGAAGACAATGGAGATGACACTTAACTAGGTGTAATTAGAGAGAGATGAAACAAAGTAGCGCACTGAAATATTAGAGTAGCAAGTGGAAGAAATGTTCAAAACTATTGTTGACAGCATGCAAGGGGAGAATGTTTCCATAGAGAGTAAGATTGAAAAAATATCACGAGCTATGGAGGTGTACAGATCCCACATTGTAGAGTTGACGAATCTCCTAGTACCAACTACTCCACTAGAGGTAAGAACAAAAAGGGAGCAATAGGTTACAACTCATACGGAGAGTATTCCATTGATCATCCAAGAAATCATAGAGTTGTATAATAGGAGCGCGCAGTTATGGAAAGATCTGCAAGAGGATGGAAAATTGTAGGAGTTAGACCAAAAAAAGGAAGGTGTAATAGTGCACTGCAAGAACTGAAGCATAATAAGAAAATGATGGCAATCCCAGACATATTAAGGAGTGCACAAGAAATGAATAATTTGCAGGCATAGTTGAAGACTATCCAAGAAGAAAAGTAGTCAAGGAAGGTGCAGTTGGAACCACTACAAGAAGGCGATGAACAAATGCTTACAGAGATTGACGCAGCAAAGGGTCGAGTTAAATAGGTTGGCTTGGAGAGTGGAGAAATGTTGTAGGAGCATATTACTGCGTAGATTGTGGAGACTGTAGCAGAGAAGAGCGTGTAAGTAGAATCTTAAGTTGAACAAATTTTAAGCAGATTCCAGGAGATAGAGAGGTCAGTTCAGATGGAACACACTACCTGAGTGGCTCGAGACAAGCCACAAGTGAGTGTTGGGGGCCTGTTGGGGCATGCCATTTTTTGGAAAAGTGCAACAATTAATGAGGCAGTTAGAAAATGGACTAGAAAATGAGAGTGTGTCGAAAAACAAGGAAAAACATCGTCGGGAAAGCAAGAAAGTCAAAGGAAGGAAGAAGAACGCAGATCAACGAGGAATAATATTAGATTTTGGACCAGCCATGCTCAAGGAGTTAGAAAGTGGAAAAATCTAATCCACCTAGCGTTAGCGGGTTAGGGTTTTGGTCATTGTTGTAACGGGTAATTAACCCATTTTTGTAAAATAAATATGTATTGTGAGATCTGGGGAGATCTAGTTACGAGTGATTGTAAGTGATGTGTGAGTAGTTACTATTACTGAGACATGTGCGAGGAGAAGATCTTAGAGTCATTTTTTGAGACAGAGATAAACATTGTAATTGAGGATAAGGTCGCAAGTTCTTGAGCTTAGTGTGATCTTGTCAGCCTCAGTTGTACTCATTTGTAATGTGCACGACGCAGTAAACTTTGATGAAAAATAACAAAAGAATGAAGAAAACCAGATCTTTGTGGACGTAGCCCAGGGGGGTGAACCACGGTAAATTTGTGTCTCAGTGTGCAATGTTTGTTGTATTTTCTGATATTGTTAGCTTTGATGAATGAATGAATCTGTTAGTAGTAAAATGCAGCGCACAATAGAATGACATGATTATTACTGCATAATGAATATGAAATGAATGCAAATGATAAAAGAATGGTAGATTTGGATATATTGATGTAATAGAATAGTAGATCTAATATGTTTGAGGTAGAAAGAATGTCTAACATCCCCACAAGAAGCCTCCCTTCCAAGACTGCATATATTTGGGTCATGCAATCACCCATAATCCATCTTGGGTGAGACTGCATTGTGCACTATGTGCGTAGCATTGCCTTCTGGTCTCCAGAAGGGCCGATGGTTTGCAGGGTTTTGTTGAAAACCTATTGACGGGCGAAATTGACCGTCCGTCAACTGGAAGAGTGGAACCGGTCCGGGGTTGTCTAATAACCCAAGCCGTTTGGGATGAACCACCCTAATGGGTTTAGCGGCTCCGTTAGCCGATCTAAAGTCCTAAGAAAACAAAAAAAAAGAAAAACTATTCTAAACTAACTAATCTAACTAAAACAAACTATTAAACAAACTAAACTAATCTAACTATTCTATATATATACAATCTACTAACTACTACTATACTAACTCTAACTAATTAACTATCTAACTACTAACATAAATAAATCTTATTCACAAAATATACAATATTAACACTTTACAGATTTAAATAAAACCTGAAAAACTCATTTATATTCTGCCCTAAGACAGAGAAAGATATTTTTGTTGATTTTATAATTTTATGAACAGAAATAAAACAAAAACTAACTAAACTAAACAACTAATATACTAATTTTAACTACAAATCTAACTAAACTACTTAAATTATACTAATAAATTAACGAAAATAAATCACAAACTGACCTGGAGAAACGCTCCAGGTTTGTCCTGTGTATGATGATTGTCTTAGTTGATTGGAGGGAGGAAACCCGCACCGAATTATCCAGGAGCTTCTCGTAAATGATAGCTGCAGTACTCTTCCAATATAACTACAGGACAAACAAGACATAAAAATTACAACAATTTTATGATTTATAAATCTTCACAGTTAGATAAACCCGTATGCAAAGACTTATACAAAATAATTCAATTGATGAAGAAGAGAAATATGTCATTCATTAACTGAACAAAGTAATTGTTGTATTTTTAAAGTAATGAAAGAAATCATATATGGATCACATTAATTAAATCACATCATTCTGCAATAGACTATGATAGCTAAAGTAGTCTATAATCAACTGCAAATGACATGCATAAACTTGAAACAAAAGATTGATATATTGAAAAGTGAAAGTTGTAGCAAAACATCAACTCCTGTCTCAGTTTGTATTAGAAATCCATAGCCTGGTACTCCCACAAGTGAGGATGCTCCTTATTACAAAAAATAATAAGTATTTAAAGAGATTCCACATGGTAAAACATCCCTGTGGAAGTTATCAAAACTGTTTACATAAAATCTGGGAAGATATCCCAAGTCTGACTAAACTAGGAACCTAAAATAAAACTAAAACACACAAATATCTCCTAGACTGTCCAGCATGTCCAATGCAATTCGGATGTACCTGAAAAGGGTTAAAAATGAACAGGTTAGGAGGATATTTTATTAATAAAATGATAAAAATCTAATCCTATAGACGAGCTACAGAATCTTGCGATTCTGTAGCTGGTCTAAATCAGACACAGAATTAGCATAAAAATCAATTCAAATCTATTAAAGAATTAAATTCAACTAACATCCAATAGCTATTTGAAAACGAATCATTCAAGTTGAAATTGTTACATCATTTTGAAATCAAACAAGACCAATATCAATCAAATGACCACAGAGATAAGTGTACTATGTTTTGTTTGTTGCCACAAAGTCGGGTGAACAAAATCATATCGAACAACAATGAAATCGTTTCATATTAAATTGAAATCGATATAATTAAAACAAATCATAGACAATTGTTATGCTGCCTCATCAATAGGAAACACGATCAAGTCCAGACAAGATCATTTTCAAATCGACATAACTGTATATAACAAATGATTCATGCCATGAGCAAATTAAATCAAAAATGGCACGTAAATGTTCACAAACAAAATCATAATGAGATCAATCAACAGGATTTGTAGGATTAGTTCGATCGTTTGTTATTGCTATTTTGGGGCAAACAAATTCGATTAACAATGAATGAAACTGCTCCTTTCAAAATGAATTATAACTGGAAGACAGAGATAACAAATGTCGATCAATTCGTTTTGCAAATCAAACAGAGCAGCATCCATAATAAGAATCCAACTCATAAAACAATCTTGCCAACTCAAGATATGGGATAATCCAATCAAAATAAGAGCGAATCGAACAGTTGGGGTTTAACATAGTTATTATGAATCAAAACCGCTCCATGATTCGGGCGTATATACATAGGCTTAACTGAGAATACTGTTTTCATGAAAAACAGATTTGTTCTTTCAAAATCAAAATCGAACAGAGTTGTATTCCTGTTTTTAGAAGATTACATGACACAGCATATTAAAAGATCATAACAACCAAACTCATGAAATCGTTTCGAAAATCAAATCATCAAAACTCAATTAGGGTCGATGTGATCTGACTACAACGAAATCATACCGAATCAACATATGATCGTGCTCTAAATTTAGCATGAAAACCTCCCGTCCGAGTTGGATACAAACAAATTTAATTGAAAGCAAACATTGATTTTGTTAACTTAACAGACAAACGAATCAAATCCGATGAAAATCTATCAGTGGCTAAACTCGGCATGAGCAAATCGTGTACCCAAATCGAAACCTTATTTATTTTTAGCAAAGCGAAAACAATGTACAAGATGAACAACATTATGACAGAGCAATTTCGAATGATAGACAGAGCTTATTCGAAAACCAAATTCAAATCATTATATTAATCCTGGTCATTCACAAAACTAAAATGATATCAAAATTCATACCTGTATGATGAGCAGACGGCTTGATCATGACATTTTGGAGTTGACAACGGCTGTAGATGATTCAACATTCTGAAAAACGATGGAACCAGTAGTCCTCTGCTTCCTATCAGTTGCTTGAAGCGTGTCTCTTTGGATGGTCAATACTGCAACTTGATTTTCCAGCGATTTGATTTTCGATTGAAGTAAGGGAACATCTATATAGTATCGTTCCAACCATAAATCACATTGGTCACAGGATGACTGTCTGGGCTTTGAAAGTGCAGGTGAGGGTTTGGTTACATTGCCGAGGGTTTCGTTAGGTAGTTTGATCCCAGGGTAGCTAGGATTATTCTTTAGGCAAGGGGGCAGATTAGAAACGAAATCATAAGGTAGCTCGGAGCACAGACCCTGTGAGTAAGGGTACTCACTAGCTAGGAAGCGTTCTATGTCAGATTCTGAATCCTCACTAAGGACTATGGGCTTCTGCTCAACACTTGGTTTAGGCTTATTTCTAGTCATTCTTGAGATAAGCCGAGCGTTCTTCTTTCCTTTGCCATCAACAGTAGGGTTACCTCTAACCTTTTTTCTCGTAGGATTTTTTATAGCCTCAGCCTTCTTAGTTGTAACGTTGGGTAAGTCAATATCGGGGTCGACCGAAGGATTAGGAGAGGGCAGTAGGACATGGAAGGGCATGGGTGACCCGGCCTTGGTTTCATTAACCATAGGCTTGTCAATCTGGACAGGGTATGTATCATCAAAACCATTTCGAGCGATAAAAGCTCGTCAGCTATCACCGTGGATACTTAAGTGGTGAACAATGATAAGTCTGATTAATCCATGGTGGAACAGGCTACTATCGGCCTTCTCCCTTTTAAACCTTTTTGACATTTTGTACAGGCTACGCTGGAAATAGAAAGGCATATTCAACAGATACCCTATAAAATTCATTAACAAACGCAGGTGGTAGAGAAAAACGAGTCCATATCGACCCTCACAGGTCATGAATTGTTTGACCACCATCAAAATATCATGCCATCGTGGTTTAAGGACAAAGATGGGCATACCTTTGTCACAAGATGTGACCTTTCGCGAGACAAATAGTAGCGGCCATGGCACCTCCTCGACCTTAGAGTTTTTAAACCAACGCTGGCCCGAGGATGGTAACCCTGTAGCAGAACTAATAAACTCCTCATTGATTTCCAATTGAATGTTTCCCACCTTGGCTCTATAGCCATCAAAAGTCAGGGCGAACTGATGTGCAACAAATAAATTAAAACCCTCAAATCGTTGTACAAAGGTGAGCCAACCGTTATCCTCTAGGTCTTTCCAGGCATTGTCGAACAGTAGCAAGGCTTGGCTAGCATTCGGCTCGATTCGCACCACCGGTGCCATGGAGCCGAGCACACGGTGAACGAGCCAGGGTTTGGATCATAGCACACACAGGAGCAGAGTGCACGAAGGGTTACCCGAGCTAACAGAGGTGAAACGGGGATAAGGGATAGACATTAATGTCATCGTGCGAAGGTGGTGGAGCTTATCTCTGCCATGCATAATAGTTATTGCCAAGGTACAACCGTCGGCTTATAGTTGTTCAACCCACTATTGTATAGTTTTAAAAATCATGTCACTTGCCCGACAATTGAAATCAATGGTAAGTGTATAAACCAATGCGCACAATCAAAGTTATGCCATGGTTTTATAACCAACCATACAAATTGAAATCAATACCAAGTGTTTAACCAATGTGACATGCGTTGTAACAAGTCATATCACGAGTTTAACCAATGTGCCAATGCATTTTAAACTAGGTGTCATATCAAATGAAATATATCAAGGTTTAACCATAACACCTATATATCTTATGAAACCAATGTGAAAAGTAATTTGATCAAATAACATGTAAATCCAAATGCCAATGCATTACAAACTCAATGAGACAAAGTCACACAATCAATCCAAGAATGTCCCAAGAGTACAGATCAAAAAGTTTTGCCAGCTACATAACCATAAGTGAAATGCAAGCCCAATGGGCATATCCACAATAAGGATACGACAGTTCAAATAATGATTTTAATGCGACTACGAAAGACCAAGTTTTCACACTTACAGTCGTGAAAACAAAAACGAAGGTAAATGTGCAAATGTCGCAAAAATAAAAGTGTCGTTTATTTGAAAATTGCGACGAAAAATTGATGTTTGCAAAACATTGGTGTAGGCAGCTTATAAAACAGTAAAAAAAGTGAATTGGCTGCCAACAATGGCGACACACTGGTAGAAGCAGTTATCTCTGCCAAAAGGACAAATTCAGATTAGGACAGCAAAGATAATTCCAACTCAAAATAACAACCAGAAAATCGTACAAACATCATCATTTACCAACTATTCCAGCAGTGTTTTAAAAGATGAAAACTCATAACAGTCTTAAGACCAGCGAGTCACGATATTAAAGATAAAATCTCCAATATTGTTGACAGAGCCACTGCTTCCAGCAGGTGTCCATAGCCTCGACAGGGTTTCCATTTAACCCACTCTGACATCTGTATCCTGGCAAGAAGTTCTGGATCAGAATAAAGGACATTTAAGAGGATTCATGTTTGCAAATTTTCATATAACCGACATTGCTTCGCTGTCAGCGGGCCTGTTCAGTACCCCGACGAAGTTGTCTTAGCGCCATGCATGCATTTACCCGTTGCCAACAGACCTGTTCAGCATCCCAGCGGGTTTATAAGCACTTCCCACAGCTCGATTAATAATTTATTTTGTTTTTCATAGATATATAGTTGAGCGGGGTGACGCTGAAAATTATGATATTTTATATTTTTTCAGACCTCATCAGAATTTTTTAGAACTATCCTTTATTTAGATCCAGAGATGTTTTATTTACAAAAACAACTTTCTAAGGCAGGGAGACATCTTCTGAGTCATTCCTTTATGGAATAGGGACAGCGTAAAAATATAATAGATGATCATGACAAGCTTTGCTCAGAGATTGAAATCAGTCAACTTCTTTCAAACAACGGACTTTTCCAACATAGATATAAATTTCAGAAATATACCATTGATGTTCATACAATATTGCTTAGCAGTTATTTTAGCGAAGGAATTTTCTATTGTCTTTGTCTGAATAGCTCAGTGTACAGGTATGTGTATTTCCAAAAACACAAACTAATAAATTCAAAGAAAAATCAAAAACAAAACAGCAAACGAAAAAGCAAACAAAAGCAAAATATGTACATGATATACAAGGGTAGTTATCAAGCAAAGTATCTTTTCAAGGCTTGGCCATTCACCGGGTAGGTGTCAGTCTGACCCTCAAGATTTTGCAATCGAAAAGAACTAGGACCCAACTTTTCAGCAATTAAAAATGGTCCAAGCCACAAATTTTGAAATTTTTTGTGCTCTCCCTTTCCCTCGTGTGGTTTGTCCCATTTCAAGACAAGATCACCTACTTAAAAATTCCTATCAGAATCAGAATTAGAATCGAACCAGCTTTTAACCAATAGTTGATGTTGATCTAACTTACGTTTAGCTTGGGCTCTTACCTCTTCTAGCTTCATCAAAGCGTTAATTCGGTTTTCCAAAGGGGGACAATATTCTTCTTGGACTTTCTGTGACAACTAAAGTGAAGGAAGAAGAATGTGAGGTGGCAGAATTGCTTCTCTGCCATAAACGATAAAAAAGGGGGAGTTACCTATAGCATCTTTTGGTGTTACCCTATTAGCTCACAATGCGTTTAGCAGTGCATTGTGCCAATTCTTGTGGTTTTCAACCACTCTTCTCTTGATGATTTTAATTAAGTTCTTGTTTGTTGATTCTGCCAGTCCGTTGCCCTAGGGGTAATAGCTAGCAGAATACTTTATCTTAATTCCTTTTTCCAAATTGAACTCTCTCATCTCAAGAGAGGAAAAGTAAGAAGCATTATCAAATATTAAACAGTCAGGGATACCGAAACGAGTGATAATATTCGAATTTAGAAAGGCAATTACCTGACTGGTGTTGACAGTTCTTAACGCAGCAGCTTCAGACCATCGGGTAAAGTAATCTGTGGCTATCACAATAAACTTGTGTTTTTGCGAGGATAGAGGTTTGATTGGACCTATGATATCAAGGCCCCACTGCTGAAAAGGAGAATCTACTGAAACGGGCTGCAAAGGAAAGGTTGTTTTTTGTAACCGCCCTGATGCTTTCTGACAGATGATACATTTACGAAACAAGGCATGGGCGTCTCTAAAAAGTGTGGGCCAGTAATAACCGGCTCTTAAAACCTTATAAGCAGTGGTGTCACCACCAAAATGACCACCAGCTTCTCCTGCATGCAACTCTAGCAAGAATTTTTTTGCTTTGTCCTTTTCAAGACAGCGCATCAGTATGCCGTCAAAACTTTGACGAAACAGGATACCATTAACCAGATGAAAGGAGGCAGACTTTAATCTCAATGCTCTTCTTTTAGCGGGGTCCAGGTGATGGGGGGTTGACCCATGTTCAAGACAGAATCTTATATCGTCATACCAAGGACTGACAGGGTTTTGCGCACAACAGATTAGACTTTGATCGCATTGTCCTAGGTTTGACGTATCGCTTTCTTCTTGCTGTCCTGTTGTTGAATAAGAAACTAACTTGCACAACCCTTGGCCTCTCACTATCTGAGCTAGGGTGATTTCTAAGTCATACTCCTGCAAGGAGGTGACCCAGTTGGCCCTCTTTTCTCCTAGCTCCTTCTGCACTAACAGATTCATAACGGTTGCATAGGGGACAATGACTTTCGTCCTTGACTTCAAAAGATAGGACCGGAAGTGCTTGACTGCTTTGAAAACAGCATAGGCTTGCCAATATACCACTGGGTAATTAAGTTCAACGCCTTTGAAAGCGGAGCTCATAAAGGAAATGGGTACTTCATTGTTCTCGGCATTCTTTTGGGTTAGGACGGCAGCATAGGAACGGTCAGAAGAAAAAGTATAGAGTGTAAAGTCTTGAGAAAAATCTGGGCTCATGAGAGACGGAGCGTCTATTATGGCCTTCTTTATTGCATTAAAAGCTTGATTTTCTAGGGGTCCCCAGTGATATTGGGTGTCTTTATTTATCAAATTATGTAAAGGCCTGACCATTTCAGAGAAACTGGGGACGAATATCCTCACTAAGTTAATCTAGCCTAAGAAAGACTGCATAGATTTTTTGGATGTAGGAGGGGGAAGTTTCACAATGACTTGAGTCCTTTCAGGGTCAATAATCATCCCTTCACTAGACACAATGAATCCTAGGAGTTTACCCTGTTCTACTGCAAAGATAGATTTTTTGGGATTCAAGGAGATGTCGTATTTACGACATCGCAGTAGGACGGCTCGTAAGTGAGCTAGATGATCATTTTTGTTTTTAGAAAATACAGTCACATCATCTAAGTAAACTACGACGGACTGATTGATTAAGCCTCGGAAAGCAATGTCCATTGCTCTCTGAAAAGTGGCACCGGCATTAATCAATCCAAAGGGCATTTTACGATAAGCATAAGTGCCCCACGGAGTACGGAAGGTAGTTTTAAGTTGGTCTGGCAGAGACATCAGGACTTGGTTGTACCCCGAGAAACCATCCAGTAAGGATAGCCTCTCAGAACCAGATACCTATTGAAGGATCTGTTCCATGGGCGGGACAGGATAGTTGTATTTATCAGACACTCTATTAAGGTTTCGGAAATCGACGCAGAGCCAAATTTCCCCGCTTTTCTTCCAGACTGGGACAAGGTTAGAAACCGACTGAGTGTGCCTAATAGGAAAAATTATCTTAGCATTTAGGAGCTTATTCAATTCTTTTTGAATGGTCAGTTCGAGCTTGGGGTGCGTTTTCCTTAGTTTTTGTTGAAAGGGTAAGGTTTGGGGCTTCGTCGGAATGACATGTTGTATGATGTTAGGGTCGAAAGTTTTAAGGTCATCATACGTCCATGCAAAGACATCTTTAAATTCTTTGAACAATTTAATAAATGCAGCTTTTTCTTGTTGAGAACATCCCAACCCTAGATTAATGCACTGAGCATTTTCATTAGTTCCTAAGTTTACTTTTTCATAAGATAACGAGGAACTATTGGTTTCACAATTGACCGTCATTTTAAATTTATCTTGAAAATCATAAAACTTCTCTAATCTAATTACAGATTTAGGGATCGAGTTTACCATATCCGATGAAGATTCAGGAGTTCTCGGATCTGGTATTACCATGAAATCGCGCAAATTGTCGCCGTGCGTGTGTTCGTCTATCATCGCGCCTTGAAAGGTTTCTTCCATGTGCAGAAAGTTAATAATCCGCTAATCGTCGTAAAATACTCTCCAATTCATGATGTTGTCGGGAACAGATGGCCGAAAAAGCAGCTCAACGGAGAATGCATCTGGAGACAAGCCTTCTGCAGGAAGAAGTTTAGAAGCTGCATTAGCTAATAAATCTGCTTCAGAGTTATTCAATCTAGGAATAGAATTTATATTGAAAGCAGAAAATTTATTCATTAAATTCCATACCTCAGACTGGTAGCTTTTGAGATGCGGAGACAGACAATGGATAGAGTCTCTTACCTGTCTAACCACTATTTCAGAGTCACCAAAGATGGTTAAATTTTGAATGTTCATATCCGAAGATTTTCTTAGACCTTGCAGTAAAGTCTCATATTCTGCAGTATTGTTAGTACATTCAAATTCCAACCTGCATGCCATCAATGTTTTGTTACCTGTCGGATCGATAATGACGCAGCCTGCTCCAGCTCCTTCTTTGGACTTTGACCCATCGAAATACAGAGACCAAATTTGATTTGCCTCGGGTACATGGGACCTTTGCGTGGAATCTACTGGCTGCATATATGCTACAATCTTGGACTGTTGTTCTGGATTGGTGATAGGTGAAGCCTCGGCCATGAAATTTCTGAAGAAGGTGTCCATCCCTTGTACTTCAGGTGAATCAGCAAAAGGTGTATACGGTTTGTTGGGATCGTTCAAATCTGTGACCGTGAACTTAAGGTAGCGCTCACGATTTACTTTGATTTTATTAGGCTTGCCATTCTCTGGAAGCCATAGATGGGACCAATCTGTGGAGAAATAACCATGTAGTTGTTCCGACCAGTCCCTGCTTAAAAACAGACCATACACTTCTAGAATATCCACAACAATTATATCAATAACTTGATGAACCTTGGGGTTAGACGATAATCTAATAAGCACATTCTTTAGTTCGCCTATAACTTTGACATTTGTCCGATCAAGTTGTATGATTTTTAAAGTCGAGGGTTCAACTTCAGCGTTAATCTTTTGGCAAACAGACCAAGGCATCACATTGGATGACGCTCCTGAGTCTACCATACAATTGTGCACGTTTCTATTAAAGATATCGAAAGTTAATAGGAAAGGAGGTACATTTTTGCGAGTATTAAGAGTAGTAGCTTGTGGCTTTTTACTCGCAGTTTCTAAGGCTACTTTATCTACATTATTTACATTATTTACATTACTTACAAGAAGGCTTCCTTTATCGTGAGGATCAGGATTGTTTTTAGTGGAAGTCTTCTGGGGAACTTTGTTCTGCACAACCTTGTTACTATTAGAATTACCATTTTTTCCATTCTTCGAGATATTCTGTAACATTTTTTGTAGCAAAAATGGAAACTTCAATAACTCATAAACAAAAATGTTGGCTCTCAACTTTTTAAGATCTTCAACTACATCATAATCTAAGTTGGGGTTCACATTACTCTGTTTAGTCTCAGCTGATTTAGACTGCTTTGGAGGCGAAGTTGTAGTATTTTCGGAAGAAGGTTTGTTTGTTGTCTTACTCCTGGTATTATAGGGATGTACTGTCTCGAAGTTAGCTTGAAAGATGTTATCCGAGAAGTGTCCGAAAATGTTTGGAGAAGACTCTTCTTCTTGAACTGTTTCTTGTTCAACTACCTCCTCAGGAATTTCAGGAGGCATCAAGTTATCTTGGGCTTCTAGAATTGTTTGAAGGGTGCATTGTAGACTTTCTAGATTTAGGCCTTCGGTGGTTGGGTTAGGTCGGTTGGTGGTAAAAGGCTTCCGGAACGGGGGTTTATAAGGTCCTTTTCTCGAGGAAGCTTCTTCGATCGACCTTTTCAAGTCTATAACTTGATTTGACAGTTTTTGAACAACTTTAGTTAAGTTTTCTAAATCAGAGCTTTCAGGTTGTGTTTTACTTTGAGTGGGTCTGGGGAGGATTTCGATCTTCTTTTTGGAAGAAGAACTAGTCTCAGTTTCATTGCTAGTAGAGTCTTTAAGACTAAGTATGTCTTTTTCAATCTGGTTGGCCTCCTCGAAGGCTTCTAACAACGTGGATTTCTTAGATCATTTAACCCAAATAGCTATACTTTGATGCAAAGCTTTAGTTTAGTATTCTATTATAAGACTCTCAGCAGGCATGGAATCGGTAGGGATTCGATTTTTAAGTGTTAAGAATCTTTGATTAAAGTCTTTAACTTTTTATTTTGGGTTCATTCTTAAGCTAGAAAGGTCCATGACTTGGACTTCCAGAGGTTTACCGTCTCCGAACTTTTCCAAAAAGCATGACTCAAACTTTTCCCAAGACACGATGGTATGGGGTTGTTGGGCAAAGTACCATGTGGATGCATTGCCCTTGAAAGTATATGGGAACAACCTACAGACAATGTCTTCATGTTTGACATTGCGGAGTCTTATGGCTAACATAAACTTTTTAATGTGATCTTCAGCGATCTGTTTTGAGTCAAGATCAAACTTGGGAAGCCATTTCTCCGGGTGTTTAGGTAAAGGATGTTGAGCTCCAGGTACAGCTACGGCATCCTGATCAAGCCAGGGTCTAGAAGGGTTGTTCTAATTTGCCATTGGTGTAGTGGGTGTGGAAGGATGAGAAGGGGAATTGCCTTCATCAGAGGAATCTCCTCCAGAAGAGGGAGGAGATGATGGAGGTGGTGAAGGGGGTATCCCAGATCCTCCTGCAGCAGGATTTAAGATTGGATCTGTAGGATTCACAGTGAGACTAGTGTCTCCTAAATGTTCTCTGATATCAGAGAAGTCCAAAGGTTGTCCCCACGAACGGTTAGGTTGCCTCAGACGGGCTAAGGCACTATGTGTTTTTATAAGAGATTGACGGACAATCTCTTGTATGTCACCACCTGTAGGATTAGGGGTTGCTGGCTCAACTGTGATCTATAGATCGTCGGTTGAAGTAGTTGTTGTTTGAAGGCGAATATTATCATTTGAATGGCTTCTAGTCACTATAGGTGAGCGATTAGGTGGAGGAGGAGTCTTGCGACCGCCTCGTGCCATTAATTACATTCAGGCCCTCCTTCTAGCGCCATTTGTTGATGGGCGAAAATGACCGTCCATCAACTGGAAGAGTGGAACCGATCCGGGGTTGTCTAATAACCCAAGCCATTTGCGATGAACCACCCTGACGGGTTTAGCGGCTCCATTAGCCGATCTAAAGTCCTAAGAAAAAAAAAAAAAAAAAAAACTATTCTAAATTAACTAATCTAACTAAAACTAACTATTAAACAAACTA